>PVJO010011880.1:0-57847 GCA_004026905.1 Hystrix cristata | reverse complement strand
GTCATCCCCGGGTCACAGGCCTGAGCTCAGAGGGAAGCGGTGTCCCCACAAAGTGGCCCTCAGACCTCAGGCTGACACACTGTGCTGTCTCAGGGGCAGAGTCCAGGAGGGAGAAGCTGGGGACAGGGACGCTCAGAAGACGTTGGGCTGGGACAGACCGTAGCAGGTGGGGCTCCCTGCCTGACACCCCAGAGCGGAGTCGGGCGCCTTTGCCAGCGGCCTCCCCTGAGGGCAGAGCAGCATCTAAGTCAAACAGAGTGCTGTGGGCAGAGACAGCGCAAAGCGGCAGTGCAGACTGAAGGAGCGCGAGGGAAGAACTGGGGCTGGGCTAGGCTCCCATGCCAGGAGGAAAACCACCAGACAGAAGGGTTGGAAAGCGTCACTGTGAGAGGCTCAAGGCACAGCACGGTGTCCCATCCCTAGCACGGAGGTGAGGAGGAAGGGGTAGCCAGAGCCAGTCCCAGGAAGAACTCATGCTTTGCGTGGTGTCACACACGCCATGTGGGCCCTCGTTGGAGGAGGTGATGGGCTGGCCAGTGGGGCCTGTGGACCAAAGAGCCCTGGACCAAAGAGCCCTGACCTCGCCTGAGGTCATAGGGACACCAGGCTCCACATGGCAGGAAGCACACAAGCAATGGGACAGGCCTGCCACCCCAGTGACACCAGAGTCACCTCCCATGGCTCCCAAGCTTTGCCTCTGGCCGGGCAAGGGAGAAGCTTCCAGAACCTCTCAGGCCCCAGACCCTGGCCTGCAGTGCCGAGGGGACCGGAGCCCGGGCCTACATAGCGAGTTCAAATCCAGCCTGAAATATGTAGCCAGACCTTGTCTTAAAACCAAAACCACAAAAACAAAAACCAGACACCAGGCTCCAGAGCCTTCCAAACTTCCACTCGCTTGGTGCTCTGGTCTTTTGTTATCCATGAAAAATGCCCCCGGGGGTCACTCCCCCAGTCCTTCCGGTGCCCCAAGGCATCTCCACTGAGCCCCCCCGCCGCGAGGAGGCTGGCAACCCCTGGTGCTCAGGCCCAGGGGTGGTGAAGGCACAGTCACCTCTCTGAACCCTCCAGGGGCTGGGAGCCTCACCCAGCGAAGCTGGCACCCAGCGAGGTCAGAGCTAGGCTGGAGGTCAAGGCTCCCTCGGGGAAGAGCAGGTCCCGTGGCCCCTCAGGACCTCACAGCACACACTCAAGTTACTGCTGGCTTCCACCGAGGACGCAGACCCATCTTAGAGGTGGACAGACAGGCAGGGACACAGCAGGTGGTTTTCTCACATAAGAGAAAGGAAGACAGGCTCTCCTGTCGCCCTCGGGGTGGGGTCAAAATGCTAAACCTGCAGGGCAGAGTGTGACTCACGTGGAGGGCACAGACAAGGTTGGCTCTGTGGACCGCAGACAAAGGGTGTGTGTGTGTGTGTGTACCAGTGCCTGTGTGTGTATATGTGCACGTGTGCAGGATGCAGGTGGGGGTATGGAACACGGCCCTGTGCACCCAACCCCAGCCCCTCCAGGACCCCTGGGAGTAGACCCCACACTCGCAGTCCTGTGAGGGGTGCAGGAATGGGCTCTGTGGCCAACCTGTGTCCACGCCTCTGGTGCCCTGCCAGCCATGCAAGCCCGGCCCCCAGCCCTCAGCCTCCTCCATCTGCGGTGCCCGCTCTAGCTGCTGCAGCCAGGTGCTCGCTCCAGTCCACAAGTCCCACTTGTTTAAAATCCGTGCATAGTGCCCTGCAGCCCATAGGACAGAGCGCGGTCTCGGGCTGGCACAGGAGGCCACCTGGTCAAACCCCCGCTGGACTCCCCAGAGTGTCCTCTGCCATTCTCCACCCACCTCACCCTCTAGCACCCCAAATTCTTAGGATTCTTCCCATCACATAATCTGCCCTCTTCTGTGGGTTCCTCAACACTAGATGGCGAGCCCGCATCCCTCACTCTATACTAAGGATGGTGGCTTATCCGTGGCCAATGCTAAGACCTGGCAAAGTGCTAGCAAGAGGTCACCTGACAGGCTTTTACAGAGTCGGGTTATGGGCATGTGTCTCCCAGTGTGGCAAAGAGGCTGGGCAGGTGAGCAAGGTAAGACCTGAGACGGGAAGGTCATCCTGGATTATGCAGGTCACCCACGTCACCGCGGGGTCCTGAAAAGGGGGAGCCGTGCCTAGCTGTGGTCAGACAGGGGGCATAGCTGCTCTGAGGCTAGCAGGGGCCCGAGGCAGGGAGGCAGGCAGCATCTGCATTCTGCAGCTGGAAGTGGGAGGTGGCAAGGAAACAGTCCATCCCCAAGCCTCAAGAAAGGGACGCAGCCCAGGTCCACCCAGATTTAGCCCATTGAGACCAGGCTGGAATTTAACCTCCAGAAGCATGAGACACACAACTGTGCTGCCATTGATACCGAGTGTGCCGCGATGTGTTGCAGAAGCACTAGAAAAATAGCACACCCTGCACAACAGCCTGGCTGGTTACCTGGGGTCCCCCAGCCTCAGAGCTGTCGGTCTGATGTACCCCTGCCTGTGCCACCCTTCTCTGCCTGGTGAACATCTATTCATCCTCCAGAACCCATTTCCAAGGTCCACCCAGGGGAACACGTCCCAGCATGCCCTGGGATACGACTGGGCCAGCCATGGCCAGGTGCGGGCACCATTTTGAATTCGCCGGGTGGCTACTGCTTGGTGAGATCTTGGAGGGCAAGTGCCTATGTTCTGTTCCCAGAGCAGTGCCCAGAATGCTGCAGGACCCTGGCAACCAATAAGCAAAGGGCTAAGCCTTGGGGTGGTCTGGGGCCAAGGCCTCTGCCCACGAACGGGATTTACAGAACAAGAAGCGTAGCCTCACCTCTCCCAGCCAAGCCCTCCCTCCGCAGGAGAGACCCCTGACAGGCGAGAGCAAGCTCTTCCTTCTCCTGGCCTAGCTGTCTTCCGTTTCTCAGCCCAGCAACATCAATAACAACCTCAGCGACAAGTCCCCCCTCCACCTGCTCCAACCACATCTGAATTCCAATGCCCTCCAATCCCATCGCAGAGAGAAAGTCCAGGTTTCGGGTTTACCCAAAGAAAATAATCCAAGAGGTGGGCGTGACGCACGGGCAGGACCCGCACCACATCTTCACGCTGGGCGAACTGAAAATCACTCAGATGTCCAAAAATGAGGACTTGGTTTGAGAAATAGTACCTGCTTCAGAAGCGAGCATATTATACAGCCATTAAAAATAGCAGTTGTGAAAACACATTGGCACGCAGAAAATGCTTAATACATAATTCCACTGGGATTCAAAATTTATAAAACATGTATCTATTTGCATCTTAAAAAGATGAGTGAGAATATTCATCTCAGATATTAATAGTTTTAATCTCATGGGGAGTTAACATGGGATTGTTTTTATGCTTCATCTATTTTATAATTTCCATAATTCCTGTAATGATGGTGAATTATAATATTTAAAAGAAGGTCTTTTTTTTGAGGGAGAATTTTTTGCAGAGGACTTGGCAGTGCCCGTGGCAGAATCTCTTTAGAGAGGTTCTGGCAGGGTACAAGGTCCCTTGGTGAGGAACGGCGAGGCCCTGCTGCCGGAGTCACAGTGGAAGCCGTGGATGTCAGCACAGCTCGCGAGGTGGCCCACAAAGCAGGGAACACGCGGGCTGTGGCAATGGCCCTGGGAGACCAGCACTGCAGGAGGCCCCAGCTGAGGCGATCACACGGACAGGGAGCCGGCCGGGGGCTCAGAAAGCACGGGGCGGCCTGCATGGGCCCCTGCAGACGGCTAGAGAGCGCAGGCCAGACAGACACTGTGCCCGGGCAGGGACCCTCCGACCTCTCTGCTCATACCAGCTCTCCTGAGATCCTCCAGCCCCTGGGACAGCCACCCTGGCCCCCAAATGGTCGCACAGGCAGGGTGCAAGAGAGGGAGGGGTGACATGCAGAGGTCTTCAGCACCAGGACGAACCCAGGTGGGTGGCGAGCCTCCCAGGAAGTGCTGCAGCAGAAGCCGGGAAGCTGGGCCAAGCAGAAGAAGGAGGGCAGAGCATCTGCCCACCTTCCAAGGCCAAAGCCAGCCTGGGGCTTATGGGAGGCTGTCCAGGGTCAGCTTAGTGGATGGACACACCCCGGGCGCATCTGGCTCCATGTTCCCTAATACCACCATGGAGATCTGAGTTCAATTTAAACAGGACTCGGAGCGGATGTGGTCACAGGGGCCTGACTTAGACGCTCTCAGGGCTTTGAGCCTCTTCAGCGAATAATTTGGTGCAAACCAACCATGCGAGGAGGCCGACGGATGCCAGGAGTGTGACTTCTGGGATTCCTGGAGGGCATGGCAGGACGTGACTCTGGAGTGCCAGCACTCTGTGTGTCTTGTGGCCTCCATCCTGTCCTGCTAGGCAGGTCCCAGAACACACACATAGCAGACCGAGTCCACCAGCCAAGAGGGCAAAATGGGACCACCCCGCCTGTCCCCATCGCAAGCAACAGAGCCACAGTGGACCTCTGGGGGTGGCCTGTCACACGGCGTTACTAGCCCAGCAGCTGACAGACTCACCACCCACAGGATCACCACCCCGAAGGTGGCAGGCTGGAACCAGACCCGGCGCCGGCAGCATTCCAGGGGAAGCCATCACAATCACACGCGTGGGGAGATGGAGGGCGCACAGCAGGGTCGGGGGGAGGCACACATTCGGAGATGCGTCTTGAAACCCAGAGACCCAGAGATGACTTGGACCATTCACAGTGAGAGGTGAGTGCCAAGAAAGAGTTAAGCAACCTGCAGAAAATGTGGGTACGAGATGGGAATGCAGCTCGGTCACAGAGGTGGGGGTTCCATTTCCAGCACCATGAAAAATACGAAAAAGAAAAACAAAAAAGGCAGCAGCACAATTCATAATAGCTAAATCCTGGAAGCAGCCTGATTCTCCATCAGCAGATGACTAGAGAAGGAAAATGTGGTATCTACACATAACGGAATATTACTTGGCTATAAAGAAGGTCAAATTGGAGACATTTGTAGGAAAATGGATGCACCTGGAAAATATAATCTTGAGTGAAATAAATCAGGCACACTCAATTGAGTAAGGCGAAGTACAAAGAGCACGATAAAGGGTGGCTAGAAGGAGACAAGCAGACAGCTCTCTTGCAAATGGGAAGGGGTCCAAGAGAAGGTGGGCAAGGGCAGGGGAGAGGAAACGTGTAGAATAAAGATACACAATGTATGGGAACCTAATAACCTCAATGAAAGTGAGCAGTGTACTCATAAACATGAGATAAGATTAATAAGAATCAGAGGACGAGGGAAGGGGAAGGGCATTTAAAAAAGAATCACACTTGTGATTGTACACATATCCACTCTCCAAGATGCCTGTAAACTGCACGTACTGCAAACGTGTACTCTTGAAATAAAGTAAAAGACGGGTGCCAGCTATGTACAGGTAAGTCACACAGGAGGGACCTGGATCATCAGCAACATGTTCCATCTTGCTGGGGAAAGCAAGATAAACAGCCCTGAGCCAACCCCCACCCGACCTGATGGCAAATGTGGGAAGGCAGGTGGCTTCAAAGCTCGGCAGCTTCGCGCTGTCCCACAGACAAAGCGAAGCAAGAGGCAGAGAGGAGACTCCAAGCCGGCCCTCCACCCCATCCAGGCACCTGCCTGGGGATCCGCTAGGATGCTTGGTGCAGCCCTGATTGGAACAGCAAAATCCTGAGGGAACAAAAATAATCCAAGCACTCTCACAGCTGGAAAACACGTATATCAATTAGGTTACACATGCTGCATGGATAAATCACCCAAAGAAAGTTGGGAATATCTATCAAACTCCACAAAGCATGATGATGTCATGCGTATCAATTTTTAAAACAAGCTAAAGTGAAGAACATATTATGGATATACACAGCTATGTATCCACCCACAATCAATGTAAATTATGATTCATATACCATCCTATATTCTCAATTATGCTTTATATGCAAGATATAAAACATAAATGGAAATGATCCACATCAATTTCAAGACAGAGGCTGCTTCTGTGTAGGAGGCAGGGTGGCAGTGGGAGGAAGGAGGCGGGAGTTGGGCTTTACCTGGACCTATCATGGAGTTTTTCTTTTAAACAGAGTGACTCCAAATAGACAGGAAAAGACACCATTGATTACAGCTAGATCACAAGTAGTGACCCAGTAAAAACGGGCTCCCTAAATTCCAGTGGCTTCTTCTGCATTATCCCTGGTCACTGTCCACTGCGCAGACTCAACGCAGGAGCCCAGAGTACTGGGGAGGTGAAGGAAGGAAGCCCGGATACATGTAGTAAGCTCCATGTTTTATGCTACAGTCTGTGTTTCCTCAGACTCCATGGTTAAAGGGAAGCTAGAGGAAAGGACAAACAAAAGGACAGGATTCAACCAAGTCACCCAAGAGGGAGGCTGAGACCGTCCCACCCAGTGCCCTTGAGCCTGCCCCTGGCTGAAGGTCCAGCCCCAGGTCACAGGTGCCCATAGCAAGGCAGGGCTGGTACAGCTTTAGTGCCATCCTGGTCCAAGGATGGCACAGACACAGGGACCTCTGAGCTGGAGGATTGCGCCCTCTATGTCGAACCCACCTGGACAACAGCCGCGCTCAGGGTGAGGATGCAGGCGGCCTGGGAGGCTGCGTCACACAGAGAGGAGGGCAGGAGTGGGGGCACATCAGCTCTCTCTCTGGCTCAGAATGCGGCCAGACCTCTCTCACTTTGCCTGACAGGCCTGGAGCCACCTCTGTGCTCCTGGCTTCCCCTAGAGCGGTCCCACCAATGTAAAGGGTCTTCTAGGTCCCAGCAGCTTACCTCAAGCCACACCATCAGTCATCCATCTGTGCACCCAACCACCTGCCTGGGGACACATGCAGATGCTACGTGCATCCCTGATCAGAATAGCATTCATCCATCCTTTTGTCCACCCATCAATCTGCCAACTGTCCATCCATTTTGTCCACCCATCTGCCCGTCTACCCATCTATCCCTGTGTCCATCCATCCATCCAACACCCAACACATGTCCCTTCTGCCAGATCTTTGCGTGGTCCTGGGCATCCGACGATAAGCAGGAGGAGCCTGTCGGGCCCCGTTCTCAGCCGGCTGATGGTCTAGGGCTGAGGGTGGCAGGGGCAGGGTACCGCAGACAAGGACTGCGCCCCTCAGCGAGAGCCGGGAAGGGGGACCCAGGGCTTCTTCACGCTGAGTGGCAGGGCAACTTCTCTGAGGACGAGAGCTTTACGCTGAGGCTGAATGTGGGCAGGAAGCCAGCACGAGGGCTGTATTCCAGTGTGCCCGGGGCAGGCGGCTTGGTCCAGTTCAGCCGGCAGTAGCTTAGCATTGCCGAGCTCCCAGGAAAGCCCAGAACCACCAGGGCTTGCTATTCAACATACCGTCCATGGACCGGCACGCTGGCACCTCCCGGAGCTTGTTACAATGCAGAGTCTCAGGCCCCGCCCCAGACCCAGGAAGCAGAATGTGCATGTAGCAGACCCCCAGGAGTCCTACACAGAGAAGGCTGGAGACCTCGCCCACCAGGCATTTCCAGCCAGGGACAACAGCGCCCCCAAGGGGCAGACACTGGTTCCTGAAGGGCATGGAAAGTGTACGGTGGTACCTTAGCGAATCTTCATTAATTGACTCGTGGAGGCCCCACAAGCACCAAATACAAAGAGTACCATACAAATTGTCTTGGCTGGAAAGGGCAGTGAGTCATGAGGCAATCGACAAAGGCAAGTTCTAGTTTGCACATCGAGTACCAAGCAAATGAGCACAAGGACAAAATTTTCAAATCAAAATTTGTCAAGTACCAAACTCCGTGAGTTTCAAAGCTACACTTTTATGCATAAAGCACACACATGCACAGAGCATGGCCACACGGGTGGGGCCGCATGTTGAGGGGGCAGCTAGGGAAACATCGGCTAAAAAGGTTGGGAGACAATAATGAAAAAAGTCCAGATACACGGAGGACTTGGGCAGGGCCAGCCTGAGGAGCTGGTCGTCTGCTATGTTGGGGGAACCAACTGTCCCTAGAGCTGGGGGCGGGAAGGGGTGGCAGAGCGACAAGCTGGGGACAGCAAGTGAGACCCAGCTCCAGGTGAAGAGGCAGACAGGGAATATGGCTGGGCTCAGGGAGCTGGGGACGGGTGCAGGGCTCACTGAGGAAATCCAGTTCAGATCTCATCAGCAGGGTTTAAAGATGGACTCTGCAGTCAGCTAAACGGTGGCTCCCAGAAGAGATGTCCCTGTCAAGACCCCCAGCGCCTGTGACCTTATCTGGAAAAGATGTGACTGAGTTAATGATCTCAAGATGACATCATCTTCAGCCCCAAGTTCAGTGACCAGTGTCGCTAGAGGACACTCAAGGGACAGATGCACAGGGAGAAAGCCACGCAAAGGCCAGGGATGGAGTGCTGCAGCCACAAGGATGTCCCCAGGAGCTGCAGGGACAGGAAGTGTCCTCCCCGGAGCTTTGGGGCAGGCGTTGCCCAGAGTGCCTTATCTGAACTCTTGACATCAGGGATGGTGAGGATACATTTCTGCTGTCTCAAGCCCCCCAGCTTGTGGTCACTTGTTACAATGGCCACAGTACCTGCTATTGTATGCAGACCAATCACAGGGATAAAGCCAGGATGGGTCCTAGTGCCAGCCCTGGTCTTAACAAGGAAGTCTCTGCCATTGGCCCCCAGAGGAACTGGGGGAGGCGACTTTGATTCCTGGTGCCAAACTGTGTTTAGAAACCGTCTCAGTCCCTTCCCCACCCCAGTGTCTTCTCCTGATGCAAAGGGGCCCGAGTCTGAGCAGAGGAGCTCCCTGCAAGGAGGGGCAGAGTGTGGGGTCATGGAGGCTGAGAAGGAGATGCTGCCGACGGGGCGATTAAAATGCACTCAGCTTAGATTTTGGAGAGGTGCTTCCAGAATGTAAATATCACTCCTGTCGTTAAACATGTATTTACTCTGATTACGCGGGAGAATTTTGGGGGGCAGCTGGGTGCACATCTAGTGAGTGTGTCTTTAAGAACCCCACTTGACACGTGCTCCCCAGACACGGGCACTGCAAACCTTCCATCCCCGAGTCCCAGAGTAGGTGGAGAGCAAGCACGGGGACAGGTAGTGCCCGAAAGAGAAAGCGTCACCACTGATTAAACATCCTCTAGGAAGCAGGGCCACGCAGGTTAGAAGGCTGACACGACAGCAAGGTGCACACAAATTCTCATACGGGTGCTGTGGCGCTTCGGGGCCTTTCCCCGGCAGGGCAGGCGCCCCGAAGGAGAACGTGGCGTTCCAGCACGCCCACCCGCTGCCACGTGGTCTCTCGGGCTCGGTAGCGCAGCGCCGCAAGATCCATCCCAGGGAACGAGATGAAAAGGAAAACTACAAGCCCGAATTTTTTATGGCAGCATCAATACAGGGATGGCTGAGTATTAGAACGAATCAGCTGCAGGGACTCATGTGCAGCCATAAAAGAAACGAAGACTTGGACCACATGACAACCTGGGAGAAACTAGAAACCTTGTTTATAAGTGAGAAAAAAGTGCGAAACTTTATTCTATGTCTACAGCGCTGGAAGAATGTCAGCATAAAAAGAGAACATAAACAAAGAAAGTAGTTGTGCAATGAGAAGAGACGTGGGAGAAGTTTCTTGAAATGACTAATGTTTTTGCATGCATTTTTAATAAAGGCAGGAAATGTCTGAGTATAGAGATGGTGATGAGGAAAGGAATGTGGAAAGTTAAAATCTGTTGATTTGCTTTGGAGAAAACCTAAATTTAGACCACGCATCATGCGAGGGCTGCTTTGTGTTCTACCTCACTCTGTCTGCACAAACTCATCCCTGTTTTACAGATTAAGAGACTGAGACTCTGCGAGGAGGATCCTCCCAACCCCTTGGACCCTCGGCTTCCCCACCTGCTTTTGACAAATCCCACCTGGTGCTGGGTAATACAGAGTCCCGGGCCGGGCTACAGGGCTGGCCATGCTCAGGCCCCACCTGATGAGGATCCACAGAAAACGTGAACTGTACACAGAGAGTCTGTCAGTGTAGACACAGAACACACCTGTAAGGAGGCTCCACTGCTCAAGCAACAAGCAAGATGCCCTCCTTTCCTCCAGCCCCTCACAGGGAGATAGTACAGCGTGGAGGAGCCCCGCCTTCCGGAAGCCCTTTCGGCCCCGACCCACACCACCAAATCAGGCAAACGAGGTAGCCGAGGGGTAGACATAACCACCTTGGTGCACTCATACCCAAGAGGACCCGCCCCTCCCTCAACACACCATTACTCGCCAGCGAGGGTTCCTCCCCCTCCCCCGCTCCGAAACCAACCCTCAAACACAAGTCCCCACAGAGATTTCACTGGAATGGAACACTGCTCTCATCAGGGAACGATGGGGCTCTGCCCAACCTGCGGTGCCCAAGACCAGTCTCTCAGCCCTAAAGTCCAGGAGCAGGGCTCACGCAGGACGTGTCCCGGGCACAGGAATGCGGCCTAGGCCCGCCCCTTTTCCTGGCCATGGAGAAGGAACTGGGGGGCAGCTGGTGATGGGGGCAAGCTCACAGTGTCGGGAGAGGGACTCGGGAAGCAGGAGTGACCTCCTTAGCACCACAGGTGGCCAGGCATCGCGGGCTCGAGGCGGCACCGTTCCTTAAGCAGCAAAGACCCGACTCCGGGCACTATTTCAATGACTTCCTGAAGCGACCCAGCGACAGCTCCATGAGGACCCGCGAGTGGACCTCTGACGCCTTTGCTTGGGTGACCCCACCCCCAGCTGCATCCTACGAATCAGGAGTGCTGCTGGGCAGTGTTCTCCAAATAGAAAAACATAAAAAGTGAGTGAATTCTACTTGAGAAAAACATATTGCAGGCCAAAATGACTCTGCCCGGGGAAGTACCGGTGGAAAGCAGCAGAACCCTTGTGGGAAAACAGTCCTGCGCCCACACACCCTGCATGGAGCACAAGTCAGAGCTGAAGGCGGTAACAACGGAAATGGCCTCGCAGAGCCGCCTGCTCCCTCTGGCTGGAAACAACAAAGGTGCCTAATGTTCCAGGCCCCCAATCACATCCCACATAAAGAGGCAGCCTCCAGTCGCTGGGTTATTTATTTACCAAGAATCTGTTCAAGCTCAGGAGACCCAAAGAAAGAGAAATATCTCAACAATGAGGCCAGCAGGCGCCTGGGCCGCAGGAGCCCTGCACGGTACCCAGAGCTCTCAAGGGAAATCGCTCACTGACCTGGATTCAGATGTGAACCCTTCTCCTCTGGGAGCAAACAAAAGGAAGGAAAAGAACAGAAAGGAGGAGCAAGCAAAGAAGCCCCGGGAACATGGTCCATCTGCCCAGGACACTGGCACCGTCGACCAGACTCCTGATCCGCCTTCAGCTTCTCCTTCACACATTTTCCAGCCCAAGGAAAGCTACAAGGCCACCAACACACAGGAGCTGCAACAGCCAGACCTTCCAACCTCTGTCCTCAACCAGGAGCCTGGAGACCTCGCACAGGCACAGAAGAAAGGCCACCACTGGCTGACTTACCGCCACAGGGAACTTTCCAGAGCCTTCCCCATGTCTGCATGGTGGTACTTGGTCAGGATCAAGATCACCTGCGGGTCAAGGGAAAGGAAAATGTGGAGGTCAGTGGGTGTCACATCTCCCAAGAGGAGCACAGAGACCACCCCACCCTGCACTC
The DNA here is from genome assembly GCA_004026905.1 of Hystrix cristata. Taxonomy (NCBI): domain Eukaryota; kingdom Metazoa; phylum Chordata; class Mammalia; order Rodentia; family Hystricidae; genus Hystrix; species Hystrix cristata. Next base: position 46,179 of record PVJO010011880.1, on the reverse strand, counting down.
GGGCTCTCTCGAGGTGGCCCTGCACCGCCACACTTAGACGCAAAAGGTGCTCCCGCTTAAGAAAACCCGCTCCTGCTCTTCAGAGTGACTTTGGGGGACAGCGCACGCCTAGAGACCCTCCCAGTAGTTGCATCTCAGAGGGAACCATTCAAACCCAGCCCCAGATAGCCCCAAAGAGTGTGCAAGGGCACAGGGAAGACAACAGACCCAGCATGAGCGCCAAACACCCTTGGCAGGGGCTGTCTCCACCTGCGGACACCGGTACCAGCCAGAAGCAGAAGCAGCTGCCGGAGCTGCCAGCCAGCCAGGGGCTGGTCCCTGTGCCCCGCGCTGTCTTCCCTTTTCCCCCAGTGGGGCAGACCACAGACATGACAGGGTGCAGAGGCGGGCGAGGCAGCCGAGACGGCTGGAGGGGCTCCATAAATCACTGGTGGCACACACACACTCTTTTATCTTGTTGTTAAACTATTCCACACGCACACGGGGCCCTGCGTAGCCGAGCGGGGCTGAAATGCGACTGTTTAGAAAATGAAAATAAATGTGTTTCAGAGTCCTCCGATGTTCCTCAAAAGCAATAGGGGAACACAAATAAATAAATAAATACGGGCAATTAGGATTTGTCAGCCCCAGTGGGAAAAAGAGATTGATCCCCAATTACTTTACTAGCCGCTGAATTCTCGGGTACATCAAATTTCATTTCACCCGCTGCCACTCTGAGTTAGTGGTTCCTAACAGTCCCGTTGCCATGGGAACCCCGGGAGGTGAAACAGGATCCCCTCTTGGGCTCCCAGTGTGGTGTTAGCCTGGTTAATTTGGGGTCACCACACTGGCCATCTCCAAGCCTCCCTCTTCTCCAAAACAGCAGAAGCTTCTCGGTGCTGGGATTTGGGGTGTCGCTGTAGCAGCCAGCAGCCCAGCAATCAGCAGCCGCACTTTCCCCCACGATTAGAGCAGGGAGACAGGAGGAGAGGATGTCAGCAGAGACAGGACAGTGTGCCTCTGAGAAGCAGTCATGATGAAAAAAGAAAAATGCAAGGCCTTGTCAATCGAGGTGAGGTGGCGCTGCCTCACTCGCTCGGGAACAAAGCGATTTCCTCTCCCAGCTCGCAGCCTGCCAAAGCGAAAGCCGGAGCTTCTGAAGATGAAGGAGGCAGGTGGAGTGACAGGGCCTGGACGGGCAGGAGACAAGCGTATTTTTAACCTATTGATTTATATTTTATATGGTCTCACTGTCCCCAGAGAGGCTTCTGTGGAGCCAGAGCAGGACAGCTGGAAGCAGCCTCAAAGTCGGTTCTATCCAGCGCCATCGAGACCGAAACTGTCGCCCCAGTCTGATCTGTCAGCCAGGATCCAGGCTCTGCTCCAACACCTCCCAGGGCAGATGGGGCGCTCACCCTCTCCCAGGACTCGGGCGGCTGTGGGCTGCTGGGTTTGGAAGCTGGCCCTGGGGAGGCTGAGCTCGTCTGGGCACTCCTGCTACGTGGGCCAGCGCTGCAGCCAAGGACGATGACTGAACGAGGCTGCTTCCTCCCTCCCTTCTGGGCGACTCCCCGCCAGCGAGCCCACCCTCTCACTGGGAACCCCAGCAGGGCCAGGCCTTTGCACAGGCCGGCCCCACCCTGGGACCCTGTTTCCTGGCTTCACCCCATCTCTGGGCTCCCCTGCTCGGCCTTCAGATCCCAGCCTGCAGGAAGGCTGCCCAACCCCATGAGACCCAGCACCCTGTCATACTCCCCTTCAAGTCCCTCCCCCTGCCCACCTCGACCCTGCTCCCAGGGCCTGTCCTTGCCTTGCGGAGACCATGTCTTAGTCTATGTCCTCAGTGCCAGGGACAGCACTCAGACCCTCCACAGGAAGGTATCAAGGTGCTTCCAACCTTAAAACAAGGAACGCAACAAAGCCAAGCAGGGTACCCCCCCTCCTTGGCCACACAGTCTCCTGTCATTGTCACCTTCCTCCACCAAGAGGACACACTGGCCTCCCCTGTGATGGGGGGCAGAATCGCTCTGCTCGTACCACCCAACATCATCAGCTGAATGGGAGTTAGGTCCCCGCGCCTGGGGACCTGGGGTGATCCCCGCCGGGTCTGTAACAGGGAGCCGTCTAAAGGGACTGGAGCCAGACAGCGGGCAGCCCTGCCTGTCCCTCACTCTGCTACGGTGGCAGGAAGGACCCCAGTATGGGCCAGACCGCTTGGTTCCACCCCCACTCTGCACATGTCTGCTTGGGCCCTTTGTCTCCTGCTCTCTCGGGGACCCAAGATCCCGGGGGGCTGTGGCTGAGGCTGCCATGGCCTGTGCCCCTGCTGTGTTGGGCACTGGTTACAGGGTTCATCACTGCACCCTCCTGTGCCCAGGAGCCCCCGAGAGGACTCTTCTGATCCCTGTTTCACAGATGAAGAAACCGAAGCAGAGAGTGTGGATGTTTTCCAAAACCACCCATGCAGTGGGGAGCTGGGCTTGCGTCCCATGTGGGCTCCTCGCTGCCCTGTGTTTGCGAAGCCTGCGTCTCCAGAGGGAGCTGCTGCGGCAGAGAGTTCAGAGAAGGGAACAGTCCGCGCCCTTCTGGGTGCCCAGCCAGCAGCTCTGGAATGACATCTCTCCGGGGAGCCGCTTCCCCATTGCTGGGTTAGGAGGGCTGTGGCAGTTTTGCCCTGGGTGGGAGAAGACCTGGGAATGCGGTGGGGCCGGGAGTACGGTCAAGTTCAGGGTCCCCTCCCACCTCTGACCAGCCAAGGTCGCCCGCCGCCCGCCCCAGGAATCCTGCCCAGGTGGCTAAGAGCCACCCAGGAGGAGACAGGCAAGGGGAACAACCCTGCCCGAGGGAGGCCAGACTGCAGAGGTCACTCCAGCATCTCAGCTCACACACGGCCCTCCTGGCCCCGGGCAGCAGCGCCAGGATCAAGCCTCACTTTGTAACGCAAGATCCACTCCCGGGATCTGGACGCCTGCTCTGTGCCAGCTCAGTGTGCCACATCCCCAATCCCTCACTGCCCCATTTGACTGCTGAGCAAACTGACGCTCTGTGCGGACAACCCGCAGCAGGGCCAGGTGCCTCTTGGGCCCCAGCCCGGGCTCTTGTGGCTTCGATTTCTGTCACCGTCCCCAGGCTCCATGATCAACCTTCTCAGCATGGGACGCACAGATGTCTGGGTCCCCTGAGGCGCCATCCCTCAGGCACGAATCAGCTCCAACCTGGTTCGGAAAAGCCACGTCTGACTCTTGGCAGGCTCTTGCCCGCCTCCCCTGGGGTACCGCGGCAGACGGGTCCCCTGGCAAGCCTTTGCGCCTGACCCTGTGCTGCGACACGCTGTCCTGACGAGAGGTGCTGTGGGGGAGGAAGGAGGTGGTGGGCCTCCCCTAAAACACACCAAATGCTCGTCCAGCCCACTCCACACTTCACGCGCGCCGCGCGGGTGCTCTGCAAGCAGGCTTGTGCTGGTGGCCTCAGCCCACAGGTCCCGTCTGTGAAGGCGACCCTGTGCAGTTGGGGGGCTGTGGGGAACAGCTGCCTGGGTCTCAGATGCACCTTGCAAGGGCATGTCATGTGCCCATTCTCTGCGTCCCTGTCCCTAAAGGGACCCTGCAGGACTTGGCCAGATTCAAGACCCTGAGTCAGCAACGCCACATCTACCAGGGAGCCGTTCAGGAAGTCACCCCAGGGGGCCACCCTTGGGACAACCTCACCCCCACTCCGATGTGGGGGACACCTCTGGGTAGCTGAAGGGACATCTGGCCGGTGGTCCTTGGGGCTTTGTTTGTCCTTTGGGGTTGCCATAGCTGCTCCAGTTAGAACCAGGACCTGGCAGTAGAGGGCAGACCCCTTGCAGACTGGCTTGCTTCCTGCCTTCCAGTGCTGGGGATATGGGTGTGTGTATGTGTGTGGGTGTGGGTGTGCCCGTGTGTGCTTGTGCTGCAGGACACAGAGCAGGCCAGTGCCTGGCATGCCATGGCTTTCTCCCAGCCTCCAAACAGGAGAGAGATGCTTATTCCTGCTGGTGCCACTCAGGTCTCAGTAGGGGTACAGTAACTGGATGAAGGCATTCAGCTGAGACTCAGTAAACGCCCATTTCCTTTCTCCCCCAGAGAAGGCCATGTGTGAACTCCGATCTTGATGGAGCAGGCATGGCCTGGGTTGGCTGGTTTGAAGCCAACCCTGCTCCCTGGAAGGAACTTTCTCAGCAAGGGTAAACTGAGGCAGGAGCCTGGAGAGCAAGCGTCTGTCCTTTCTGTGGAGTGGAAGCCGCTCCAACTGTCCCCTCTTTGGAAGGCCGCCCTGACCCCAACCAGTTTAGACTCACCATGCAGGGGCAGAGGTGACCCAAGGAAGTGGGCGAACTAGGGCCAACATGTGGGTCTCACCTCACTCCGCAGAGCAGAAGCAGCAGTGACATGAGGGGCAGAGGCCACGCATGCGCCCAAGGGACAGCAGAGCTGGGCTCAGACCATGTGGGCCTGAGGCCAGGCCCACAGCCCCTTCTCAAACAGCACCCTAAGGTGTCCTCCCCAGCCCTCTGGAAGCCAAAAGGGCTCCCTGGGACCCCCATGCCACCCCTCGCCTTCCCCATTCATCCTCAGGAAGGCGGCCAGGCTCAGCAGGGGCCCCACTCCACCGAGATTCCTCCTCTAGGGAGCAATCGATTCCATTTAGGAGACATCAATTCTGCATTTATTTACCGGGGAGAAGAATTTCACACCTCTGCTAAAGACCGCTGAGGGGCAACGGGGCATCCAGGGGCTCAGAAGACCTGCAGGGTATTGGTCATTGCAGGGTGAGGCCTTGGTCAGCACCACTGCCCCCACACGCCCCAGGAATCCAGTTCCCATCCCACCCACACTCACTCGGGCCCCAAAGCCCCAGATGCTCCTGCGTTCTCCATACTCATTGTCTACGAACACCCCAGGCCTCCCAGGGGGTCAGAGAGCCCACTGTCATCATCCTACGCTCAGGACCACCCCTCCAGAGCGCTGGAGTCCCCGCTGCAGCCCTCTTCCCTGTGTGGTGCCCAGCCCTGCCTTGAGGCCCTTCTGCTGGGCTCCTTGGGACGCTGGCTCTACAACCCACAAGTCACTTAGCACCTCAGACACGCGGTGCAGAGGAATGGCCAATACGAGTTCAGGACGTGGTGTATCCACAGGGAGCAAGTCACTAGGGGCCAGAAGTTAAGGTCAGGCTTGCAGTTAGGGCTAGAGCTGGAGTCAAGGTTACGGATTAGGGCTAAAGTCAGGGCTCTGCGGTCAGGGTTCAGTTAGGGTCAGAGTCTGGCAACGAGACTAGGTTGCGGCGGTAGGTGTGAGGTGGCCAGGCTTAGTGTCATCTCTGCAAGGCACTAGGGATGGGTCCTGCTTGTCCCCATGGGAGACACTAGGAGTCGCAGTCATGTGACTGCATACAGTGAAATAATTCGTGTGATGTTGATTTTAAAGCCACAAAATCTCCACCTAGTTCCCTGTCACCATGGGCCGCTGCTCACCTCCGAGCCTGTCCCCCTTTCTCTGCTGTCCTGACCCAGCCCTCCACCCATAGGAGGCAATACTCCTGTGGGTCAGCTAAGATGAGCCACTGCTCCAGGACGCTTTCCTGGGCCCTCCAGCCCAGGTAGCTGGGATGTGCTCACAGCTGCTTTGCCCACAGCTGGCAGGAGCTGGGGCATTTTGCCCGGCACCCAGTCCCAGAGGACGCCCCCTCTGGGGTGTGCGGGCTCGGAGCCGGCCGGACCCCATGTGGATCCTCCACTGTGGTTGGCCTCCGCTGCCGCTCTTCATCAGCAGCACTGGAGGGGGTGGATCCTGTGTCCTGGTGTGGCGGGGGAGGGTAGTCATGTCTGCCAAGGCCCTCCCTGCCTATGCCGGAGCTTGACAAATGACAGTCTCCTCCTTCCTCAGTGACCAGGTGGTTTGAGGGAAACAGGCACAGGCCCCTGGGGATGCCACACCATGCTCGGATCAGCAGGCCCAAAATAGAATCCCTTTCTTTCCACAAAGCCTCATCTGGCCACTCGGCCTGGGCAGCTGGGGCCAGGCAGCAGCCCAGCTTCAGGAGCAGTGGCCCCTGCTGCCTGCCGTGTCCTCGCTGGACCCAGGGCCTGTGTAACCGCCTCTCCTGTCCCTCCTCCAGGAGAGGCTGAGGCTGCCAGGAGCTGGGACAGATGTGGACAGGGACAACTCTGCCTGTTGCAAACACAGAGGCAGGGGCTGGAAAGATGCTGTTCAGAGCTGTTACCGAGATGAGGCTGGCCCAGGACAATGTGTGACAGCACACAGGGAAGGAGGGGCTCTGCTGGGGCCTGGGGAGGACACGGGAGCAGGTGCCCACAGAGGAGTCAGTCCAAGTCAGATGCAGAGCAGCAGCCATGACCCGAGAGAGGCTCTGGGCTCCGCCTATCCTGCGCTCCTAGAAAACAGCATCACAGGGAGAAGCTGCAGAAAGGGTATGCAGGCCTGTGCTGTTCTATTTCTGCAACTTCTTGTAACTGTTTTATTGTCATTATTATTTTTTGAGACAGGTTCTCACTATCAAGTTCATGCTGGACTTGAACACACTATGTAGCCCAAGCTAGCCTCAAATTTGTGGTGATCTTCTTGCATCAGCCTCCCAGATGCTGGAATTACAGGCACAAGTGTGAGCTACCACACCCAGCTTGTTATTATTCTTAAAAAATCGAGGAGTGGGGGAGAGAGAGAGACCTGAGAGATACATCAGCCAAAAGATGCAAAAAAAAAAGTCTGAATGTACATGATCCTCCTATCCTGCCCACCTCCGACCCCTGTGGATGGCCTGACCACAGCACCAGGCCCCATCCTGCGCCCCCTGAGGACAAGGCTCAAGCCCTTCACATCCACACAGCAGCACAGCAGGGAGGGTGCTCCTCCTCCCTCTCCCCCGTCCGGCAGCCCACACAGGTGCCCCTGGCTCCAGAGGACAGACACAGGCCAGGATGTAAGAGGAAGTGGGAAGCAAGAAAGAAGAACGGCCCAGCACAGCCACGTACACACTTGAACCCATAACCCGTCTGCCAGTGACCACAGCCTGTGCTTGCCGGCGGAGACCAGGGAGCTGGGGGACCAAGAGCGCAAGGTCTTAGGTGTGGCTGGGCTGAGGGACACCTGGAGCATGGACACTGGGCTTTGCCTTCCATCCTGTCACGGACACGTGTCACCAGAAGAGTGCAGGAGTGACATCTCCAGAGCCCCGTGGGTCCCCCCAAACCCCTTTCCTTTCTGTAGCCACCCATCTCCCCGAGACCCGAGTGCAACTGGGAGCAGGTGGGACTGGCAGGCCCGGGGTGCGTCACCCGCCTGCCATACAAGCCTCCAATCATCGAATCCGCTTATTAGAAAATGTCGAGCTCCTCTGTGTGGGCTGCGCACCACGCAGCTCTCCGATGGGGTCTCATCTGATCCTCCGCAGCCCTCGTCCCTGGGAGCCACCCTGCCCCCACCTGGGGGAAGCTGAGGCACGGAGAGAGAGGTTTATCAGCAACACGTCACACGGCCCGGAGGCGGAGGCTCAGTGTCGAGCTCAGGCATCCGGCTCAGGACGCAGGCGGCCCATGAGCATTGAGGAATAGCCTCGTCTCCGAGAGGACTGCTGGAGAAAGGGCACCTTTTGTCCAGCCTGATACAAAACGGCTGGGCCAGACGGCGGCAAAGTCTGCACCTGCTGTAACCCCACATGTGCGCCCAGCTCCTAACCGGGCAGCCCTGGAGATCGCGTACCCACCAGCTCCCATGTGGCTTTAGTGGTCCTGCCCCAGACACCGAGCTGCCGTCTGGCTGCGCGCCAGGCTGTCAGAGGCAGAAGACACCGCTGCCTGGCTGCTGAACGCCTGGGCAAGGTCCCAGGGAGGCTGCCCTGGCTTTACAAAGGGGTAGATTATGGCTCCAATCTCAGAGGGTGCTATGGCCATATTTCACCATCCCTGGGGAGCCCCTGTCCAACCAAACATGACCGTCAGCGTGACTGGTCCCTGAGGTCACTGACTCACCCCAGGAACATGGCCCAGAGGGGCTGGCCAGCCGGGGGAGGGGATGGGGCACCCCATCAGGCAGGACAGAGGGACACCCACCCCAGCCTGTGCTCCCTGGCTTCCTCCTCTCCCCCATCACCTCCGGCTTGGGCCCACTGCCCCACCCACCTCAGGGACCCCTTCCTGGAAGGCTCCTGGGACCTGCCGGGACCTGCTCCCCGCGTTCTATGACTTCCAGCCACCAAGGAAAAGGTGCTTTTGTCTAAGTCGCTCTTGTTTAAGCCACTCAGTTTGTGTGCCAGCAAACAGAGGCTGGCATTTGCCCGTTTTACAGATGAGAACACCGAGGCTCAGCTCATCAGAGGTAACAGCCAGGAACTCCAGGGCTGGGGGACGCTGAGGACTCCCTGACTCCAAATCTGAGTCCTCGTACACTGCCCAGACAGCCCATTCACAGAGGACCAACCCAGATGCCGCCCCATAACCCCTGCTCCCTCGCTCCCCAAGCCGTCCCTCCGGAAGTTGTGGGGGTCTCGCCTCGGGCTGTGCAGGCTGGAGACCACCAAGCCCCGTCTTCCATTGCCAGACCCTTCCCACAAACAAAACCAAGGCTTCACACATGAGCACAGAGAACTAAGCTGGGAAAGGGCCCCACAAATCAAAATCAGTCAGCAGAAAATAAATGTATGAAGGTTACTGATCTGTGCAAAATTGCGTTTTTACATGGAGCCTGTTTAAGGGATAATGTGTATTTTAATAGGTGGGTCACGGCAGACTTTTCCACCTGGCAGTCCTTTGAAAATATTATTTACTCTCCATTTCTCATAACCTGATTGAATTTTAATTTCCCCCATCACTCCTGTTTAACAATCACTGGAAATAAAGTTATTAATGAAATTACAAGATTCCTTTTGTGTGTGTGCCGTACCTATTCAGGATGGCGCTGCTCCCGAGCGGCTGCCTAGAGTGGCATCCCTCAGATCTATTCATGGCCACCAAGGCAACTGGATAAGCTGTGACATCCCTGCTGTGAGCCTCCTCAACACCACATGTGCCAGGACCTCCTGGAGGTGGCTGGAGATTGTGGTCCTGGCTTTAAACCAGAAATCCCTCCCTGCTGTACCACAGGGAGCCATGTGTCCCTCCTTCCAGAGTCCCCGTGGAAACAACGCCATCAGAGTGGAGGAGTCTGCACAGAGGGGCAGATGCCGGCTGGCCCTGCAGGAGGAGGAGGAAGAAGGAGAAGGGGAAGGGGAGGCAGCGGAAGAGGAAGAGGAGAGGGAGAAAGAGGAGGAGGAGGAAAAGGAGAAGAAGAAAGAAGATGACGAGGAGGAGGAAGCCAAGGAGGAGCTATTGGTGGCACCCTTAGGAAGCGCTCCCAGTGGGAGGAAGTCAGGTCCTGGGGGCGTGGCCTCAGGGGATATCGGGCCCACCCCTTCCTCCTCTTTCATTTCCTGGCTGCCATGCAGTGAGCAGCTTGGCTTCCGCCATGATGGACCTCGCCACAGGCCCAAAGCCAAGGGGCTGACCCATCTCACACTGAAACCACCAGCCCAAGGAAACCCTGTCTCCTACAAGTCTATTCTCTCAGATGTTTGTTACAGGGATGGGAGGCTGATGAACACATTGTTAATTGACCTGCTTCTTTTACTTAAATAGGAAACTTTACATTATAAAAAATGGAGAGACAAGGGCTCATTGTCATACCTAGAAGGGAACAGTAAACATAAAGAGCGACAGTTTGCCTGAGATGCGCTGGGGGCCTGGGGTGACCCTGGCGATGTCAGGAAGGAGCCAGCAGAGTGCATAACACACTAGCACATGCCAAGCCACTGCTGCATCAGCAGGGGACAGCAGACACGAGACAGACCTCCTCTCCCAGGCTTCAGGGCCATCCCATACCCTGTCCTGACTTGGAAGCGCCTCGCTTTGGAAAACAGGCAACCTATCTGGACTCAGCATCCCCAGCACCAGCTTCCTTCCCGTCTCCACCAGGAGCCCAGTGAGTTGCCAAATGCAACTCCAGCAAAGGCGTAAACGTGACTGAGACTGACAAGACTCAGCACCTTCAGCTTCCGCCCAAAGCCAGGGTGACAACCACAGCCCATCGCCCGTGAATGCCACTTTCTTCAAGCCAGACACCTTGTGGGCTCAGCGCCAGGATCAGCACACTCAGGCAGCAGCTCTCAGACATCCACATGAGCTCCAAATCCCAGGCGAGCACTGGAGATGTCTTGGGGACAGCAGCCAGGGCTCTCTGGGCCTTTCTCCGAGCTGCCCAGCTGTTTCTGGAAGGGGCCATTGCCGAGAGCCTCAGGACCCGGGAGTCTTCCAGCCGGCTCCCAGCTGGGCCCTGACAGCCGGAAGACAGAAGGAAGCTGGCAGACTGGTGAGGGGAGCCAGGGGCCAGGAGGAGAAAGTCATCCCATTCTCACTCTGTAAGACTAAGTATTTTAAGAAGAGCATTTTAAAAATAACATTTGGCAGTTTCTGAAAAGCAAGCGTCTGCAGCTGTCCTTGGTGCGTTTTCCAAGCCAGGAGGAACACGGGGCTTTTGGGGAGGCTGGAGTGGAAATCCTACAGGCAGAGCACCAAGGTCCGCGTCTGCTTGGAAAAGGGATCCAGAAAGCTTCGGGGTCTGCAGGGGCATCCCTGCCTGGCCACACGGCTGCGGGCAGACAGCCCATCCCCTGGGCTGCAGGCAGCCCCTGCGCAGTACATACCCAATACCTACATGCAGCAGGAGCTGACGCACACGGAGTTCATCCGTGAGTGGAGAAGCCTCATCCACGTGGCACCTTCGTTGCAGCCGTGTGCCCTTCAGCTTCCGCACCTCCCGTGCTGGGGCACTCGCTACCTCCCGAAGTCCCTCACGTCTGACTGGACTGGTCCCCCGCATTCCCACCCGTCAGCCCCAGCTCTGCCTCCGGACCGCAGGCCGTGTCTGCCCCACCCCGGCCTCCCTACACCCACCCCACGGCAACCCTGACCTCCCTCCTGTCCCTCACCCAGGGCTCCAGTTGCCCCAGCTCATGATGCACTTAGATACCAATGAAGCAGAAAATAAACGACAACGTGCCTGTGAGTTCTGAAAGAATCTGCATTTTGAAATCAAGTCTGCAGGAAGAGCTGGCATACACCACATCTGTCTCCCTCCAGCCTGGCATCCACCATCCCAAGCACAGATCCAGGAGGCGACAGGGTGTTACAAGAACCGTACACTTCTGTTTCAGATGTGTGTGATCAGGCATCACAGGTGCAGATTAAACGAAGATGGTCTATGCACAGTACTGGGGAACTAAGGGGGACCCGACAGACGCTCATAGAGCCTCAGTACCTGCCCCACACCCAGTATTGGAGATGAAGCCCAGGAGGCTTTTCGCCTCAACTACATCCTCAGCCCTTTTGTATTTATTTTTATTTAGAGACACGGTCTTCCTAAGCCACTAAACTGCACAAACTGGGCTCAAACTTGCAGTCCTCCTGCCTCAGCCTCCTGAGCAGCTAAGATGACAGGCGCATACAACTCTGCCTGGCTAAGTAGCTCTCTTCTGCTGTCCGTCTCAGCCAAGTAAAATGCTGAGAATGAATCCCTGACCATGGTGGACAAATGGGCAAGACAAAGCCAGGCGTCCATCCACTAACCTAGAGGTGCAGAAAGGGCCTGAGCCTGGATGAGACAGATCTGGGCTAACGCTCAGCTGCCAGGGCCCTGGGGAAGATGGGCACAAGGCCTGGCCAGAGGCACAAGGGAAGCCTGGTTCCCCAGAGTCCCCTTTGCAGTGTGGGAGGGGAGGCACCCAGAAAGATGCCTTAAATTACTGGAATGGGCCCCTCCGACAATAAAGGTCAGTCAGTGCAAGCAGAAGCCATCACATACAGGTCAGCCGAAGGGGTGGCTCGCCCAAGGTGACTTTCAGCAGCCAAATTGGTTTCTTTCTGTGGCCATGAGGCGCTAACACCCTCTCCCATTTGTGTTTGATATAAAAATACCTATAATAAATAAACATGGCCCTCGCTTCTCCAAAGAGCTCTCGTCCGTCTAGTTCAAGCAAAAAGCAGAGAGAAAACACGCATTCCACTTCGCGGACTCTGGGGGATATCATGGCTCGTTTGGAGAGAAGCAAATGGTGGAAGTGTTAAGTTCCTGGACACAAAACACAAGATCTTCGTTTCTGAAATCTAATTCACAAGCTCTCCCCAGGGCGCGCTCCTCGCGTCTTCCTCGGCAGGATGGGCCAAGCATATGGCAGTGCGGTACCCTGAGAATATCAACCAGAAGGCTCCCTCCGACGGAGTGGCTCGCTACAAAACAGACCCGTCACAGCAGGCTTCTCGCGCAAACTTCCCGAGCCCACCGTGCTAAATCACAGGCCTGGCGTTTCATTCCCAGCTGCGGCGGCAAGGGGTCTGCCGCCCAGGGGAGGGAGGGCCCCGCCGCCACGTCGGTCGTGGTTAAAAACAGCCCGTCTCCATCAACTTGACAAAGACAAAAAACTTGAATTAAGAGCCCTGTCTAAAATTAACAGTGATTGAAAGTTAATGACGGAGCAAATTTGGCAGAACCGTTTCAACATGCATTGTGATGCGGCTGCAGCTCGCGGGAGGAAGCCGGCTGATGGATGTCTGCTGAGACCCAGCTGAGCACAGGGCCTGCGGGTTTTATGATGCTGTCCCCTCCTCCAGAAGCAGACCCTCGGCAGCAGGTCTGATCTGTCACCACCGCCGCATCCCAGCTCTGGGGCCAGGCTAACACATCTGCTTGTCAACATTCAAAGCTGAATCTGCGCTGTTTATTTATGATAACAAGCCAGAAACAGTCCCTACTGGGGAATGGTTCCACACACTGTAGTGGAACCGTTTAAGTCAATCAAAAAACACAGATCACGGGGAAAAAAGACAAACAACGACCTGAGAAAATATCCATGGCACTACAACCTGAGGAAATACTTGACATTATATGCAGAGCATGCGCACATGTATGCTGAAAATATATGTTTATTTGTCTCTTTCCCCCTCTCGGAAATAGTGCAGAGCCAGGACCCAGCAGTTGAGCTGCAAATATTAATGTGACTGGACTGTGGCTCCTGATCTCTTCGTGGTGACTTTGAATAAACATACACACGCCTACACACAACTCACACATGTGTGTTCAACATGGACGCCTGTGCAGAAAACAGTCCGGGAAGGCATGTGACCGTGGGCAGAAATGGTCTCCTGGTGCCAGCAAGTCACGTCCCCGCCTGTGCACATTTCCTGGTTTCTATAAAGTGCGCGCTGTTGACGACCTGGGGGAGATTTTGCAGCAAAAGAGGTCGAGTTTGGAACAGCTGCAGTCACCATCTGCGCTCCCACTATGTGCAAGAATCCCTTCCAGCCCTTCTCACACCAAATTCTCACAACCCCCCCCCGCTTCCCCGTTTACACTGGAGCACTACCCAGAACTTTCTAAACTGTAGGTGTCACCTCACTTAATCTCCATGACAACCAGGGTTTAGGTGTCGCAGCCCCCGCTGTACTGTGGAGGCTCAGGGAGCCTGTGGCTTACACACAGATGCTAATGGCTGAGGAGGGAAAGCCACTGGGAGGAGCTAGACGAGGGAGCCCATCCCCAAAGCAAGCCGGAGACCTGTGTGCCCATCTCACGGCCCTCCTTCCTGGACCTCTGCCTGCCTCACCCTCCACCCTCCCCTCCCCCTCACTGTGCCCGGGGCCCCGGCGGTGGTGGGGTCAGTGGGACAAGTCCCTTAGAGAAACCAGGTGTGGGCCTGTCTGTAGTGAAGTCCCCCTCGAATGGCAGGGTCCCCTATTTGGATGACAAGACACTGTCCACAAGATGTGCCCACTCAGGGCCACCTGCAGGAGGTCTCCCTGGCCACCACCTGTCCAGGCGAAATGCAGGCAGGAGCAGGAGGTGGCTGCAGAGCCAGGTGAAATGGCAGGACCCTGAGCCCATGTCCCTGCCAAGGAAGGGACACAGATTCTACAAAGGCCACCTCCAAACATCCTCTGCAAAGCAGGTGCAGCCTTGGCCCCAAGAGGGGGAGGCACAGGCCAAGGTGGACTTGGCTAGATGGCGACTAGAGACAGGGAGACCAGGCAGGTTATGCCAGTTCAGCCCAGAAAGCAGCGCCCAGGGCCCTGGGTGACAGCCACCTCTGTGGCCAGTGCAGCAACCAATTTCCACTGCTCTAGGGGGAGCTGGCAGAGCAATGGATATGTCCAGACTTGGAGCTGGAAGGACCATGCACTGCATAGCCTTTCTCTTCTTTGTCGGGTTTGGTGGACACGGTGCCCCCAGCATGAGCCCTGGGAACCAGCGCAGGCCCTCTGCCGACAGACTCCCTCACATATCTTCCTGTTCCTGCAAAGTGCACCCCATTTTAGTGTTTTCAATGAATAATTTATAGGTCATCTCTTTGCGAAAAGACAGTCTTAATCCTTACCTCGTATTCTGCACATAAAGCAATTCAGAATGGATCCTAGATCTATGTGTGAACTCTGAGGACTTCAAGAAGCAAATGGGGGAGAAGAAGTCTGTGATGTTCAGTAGCCAAAGAATCTCAGATAAGACACAGAGCATATATCATGTAAGAAAAATGTGAATAAATTGGATCCTCCACACTAAATCTTAGGCTTGAATGACACTGCTAAGAATTGGAAAAGACAAGCCACAAACCGGGAGAAAATGTTTTCAAAGTACAAGCAATTTGTACCCAGAATATGAGAGGCCTCTGGCGATCAGATAACACATAGACCAATGATGTAATAAAGGTTGGCCCCAAAGTTGAACATTGACTTTACCAAAGGAATTGAGTAGACAGCAAATGTGCACCTATGAAGATACCTGGTATCTTTAAAGATTAAGGAAATGAGAATTAAATCACAAGGAGATATCATTACCATGCACTTAATAGAACAACTAAAACTTAAATGTTGACAGTACCAAGAGCCGACAAGAATGTGGAGCAACCGGGGCTCTCGTGCCTTGGTCATGGGAGTGCAGAACGGTATGGGTGCTTTGGGAACATGTGGCAGTTTCTTACAAAGCTAAAAGTACAGCTATCCTGTGATCTAACCATTCCACCGCAAGGTATTTACTCAAGAGAAACAAAAGCAGATGTCCACATAAGTGCAGCACACCAAGGTTCACAGCAGCTTATGTATCATAGGGGAAAATATGGAAACGATTAAGATAACCTCAAGCTGAGGAAGGGATAAACAAGGTGCTCCAGTGTACAGCTGGGGACCACAGGATGCCACAAAGGGGAAGACTCAGGGCGGACACAGTGCCGGGGAATCCATGGGATGCAGAGAGTGAAAGAAGCCAGACTCAGGAGGCAGCAGCGCTGCATGAGTCCATTGGTGCCACTCAGGAAGGCAAGACTCTGGGGTGGAAAAGAGATCCAGGGGTCTCCTGGGGTTAGGGTAGGGGGTGAGGAATACACAGAGCACAGGGATTCCTTGGGCCAATGTAACTGTTCCTTACCCCAGTGGTGATGCCAGAAGGACAGGGGTCCATGCCACACCTGCTTCTGCACTGAAACCCCAAATCCACCCCCCAACCCCCTGTTTACCTCTCAACACAAACCACCCATACCCCCCTCTTCCTCCTTCCCCTTCGCCAACCACCAGGGCTGGGCAGCTTCCCTTGCTTCCCCACCAGCGCACCACCGCCCAGCCTTCTAGGGGCCGCCCCGTGTCAGAGCCTAGTTCTGTCGCTCTGTGCAGGCATCGCAAGAGAAAAGCAAAGAGCTGTCATGATCACCAGCTCATAGACATGGAAACAGGCTCAGAGAGGTGACTGCCAACATGCGTCCCTGGCTGGGCCGTGGGCAGGCAGGTCCTCCTTGACAACTAGACAGGAACACAGCAAGCTGACAGCAAAGCTCAGTTCTCGGCCCCGCCCACCTCCATGCAGCTCCCAGGGCTGGTGTGGGCAGGGACCTGGCAGCGGGTTCATCCCGCAGTCATTAAACCTGCGTGTGGGAGCCGCAGGATTCCACGTCGCCAACACCGGTGTCTTCTGCACCAGCTCCTCTGTCGACTCAGCCATCCTGGGCCCAGGGAGAAAGGAATAACCCAGGCCCTGGCTCGAAGCCTTTCTCTCTTCATCAGGTAATGAATGAATAGAGTCCTACCAAGACACCGAAATCCAGAAACAGAGTGAGGCGGAGGGCAAGACCTAAGTGTGAAATAATGAATTTATAATCCCGGGAAGAGCTGCCTTCGTGGGAAACTGACATCACCATGGAAACCAAGCGAGTGTGACGCAGCCCTCCAAGAGGACAGTGCAGAACCGCTTTAGATGTGCTCTAGGTCACAGAGAGTGAGCGACCCGCCTGCTCGCTGGGCCCGGGAGCCCCCATGGGGGTCTCATGCCCAAACCTACAGGCAGCTCCTATGCAGGCACCATCCTCTGCAGCGGAGGGACAAAGCGGATCCCACAAGCATCTACGCCCCGACTCAATGCGCGAAGCACGTGTGTCCTAGGACAAACACCTGCTGGTACTCCCGGTGCTGGGGAGAAGAAGCGGAGGTGCACTCTGGGCTGCAGGGCCGTGAGGTGGGCAGGCGGCCTGCAGGACCAGCAGCTGCCCAGGGGACAAGAGGGGTGTCCGCTGGCATGTGGGCTGAGGAAGAATGAAAGAAGCAAAAGTCTGTGAGTAGAGGAAGTGACAGCTCCGTGCACACACGCAACGGAAGAACTGACAGGGGCCACCGGGAAGCAGCTCAGCGTCCAGACAGAGCAGACAGAGACACTGCGTGGGCGTGGGCACACCAGGGCCAGGGGGCAGCGCAGGGCACTGCACACGCTGTCACGCCTTGCCAGCCCAGCCAGGGCGTACACCCGAAGGACTCTGCAGGAGCAAGCTTCCGTGACACTGCCACCTTTGTTTTCTCTGGAGAAGTTCTGAGCACATCAGTATTCAGTTCTCCATTAAACAAGGTAGCCAGCCAAGCTGCCAGGGACCCTGAGGACTTTTACAGGATACCCAGCTCCCGTGAACGGTCTCAGCTTCCGCACAACTCCTGGTGTTTGTCGGGACGGCCACCAGGCAGACAGGCTGTGCCCTGAATGCCTGCCCTTCCCCTGGCACGCTCAGAGCCCTCACACTCTCCCAGCCCAGCATCCAGTGGGGAGGGCTCCACAGGGACCCTGAGTGCTCCTCGGTCCCGCTGGTGCTGGGACCCGGGACCCTGCCCGGAACCTCGCCGGAGCTGAACGGTCTGACGGGGGACACAGCAGACACCCACACGCCGGCAGGGCAGGAACTGCTCACCCGGGTGGGCTCGGCTGACTACCGCCCAGCATGGACTCGGCTTCCTGTTATTATCCCACTTTGACTGTGGGGAAACCGAGGCTCAGGGAGGATTAACTTGTCTGAGGCCACGCAGCTCCTCTGCTCCCCGCCTTCGGTTTCCTCAGCTGTGTGGTGGGGCGGCTGCAAGGAGCAGGGCCAGGCAGACACTCAGGTCATCCCTTCCCTGATGTCCTTGCCACTTCTATACCGAGAAGCCGCTTCTGGGGAGCAGGCGCCCCGGGGACATGCTGAGACCAGAGTGGCCTCAAAGGGCAGCCAGCCTACTGGAGCACCACTCAGCTCCAAAGAAGGTTATATATGAGTCGTCTGTAGGAAAATGGATGCACCTTGAAACCATAATGTTAAGTGAAATATTTCAGACACATAAGCCTCAATATCTTTTATATGAGAAGCCCAAAGTATAAATAAATTAAAGAGCAAAAGAATAGATAAATAATAGGAAACAGGGGGACAGAACTTTTGAAAATGAGAAGAAGACCAAGAGACGGAAGGAGCAGGGAGAGAAGGGAGGGGAAAGAGAAGAAAAAGAATGAAGATGTGTGATGTGCATATACCAACTTCTCACCAGGAATGTGATTGTTACGTACGGCAAACATGTGCTAAGAAGAATTTTAAAACGAAATCCCACCCGCTCACCCCACCATCATCACCGTGCAGGACCAGGGGACAGAGCACCCAGGCACACCTAGTGCTGGCCACCAGCCCCTTGTGGAAGAAAGGATGCTACGGGGTCCGCACAGCTCCAGGCTCCCAAGCCTTCTCCCACTGTGACCAGGACAGGGGCCCAGCACGCCCACCCCTGCTGGGAAACGGCTCACACAGAGAGGCAGCATGGGAGGCCGGAAGGGCGGGGCACCCGTCAGTCACCCGGAGCTGGGATTTGGGGTCAGGGTTTGGGCCCCTGCCAGCATCTTCATTATGCCGGGAGAAAGTTCTTTTCCAATTGCCTCTTTTTGTTTTCCCATTCCCCCCAATTTATTTAAAAATAAACTGTGTGAATGCAATGCGCAATTTCACCACCCCGTAATGAGCAATTTCCTGCCCTGAGTCAGAGCCAGGACCGAGCCTGGAGCCTGGCTGGGGCTCTCCCTGTGAGCAGACTCAGCCGCTGCCACAGCCGCCCTCCGACGCCAGAGCCAAGGGGCAGGCGGAACCTGGAGGATGCGACCGGTGACCACCCCATGCTGTTGCGTGGCGTCCACTGTCACTGTCAGAGGCCTCTGCAGCAGCTGCCCACGAAGGCGCTCTGCAACTCTGCCCCCTAGACCAGCCCATGCAGGTGAGCAGCCTGCGGCTCCAAGAGGCTCAGTGAGCCCCCAGAGTCACACAGCGAGTAAGCAGCAGAGAGAAGCTTGAGCCCCCGCTGTTTGTGAATCTGCCGCCTCTCGCCTCTCCCTTTTCCAGACACACTCGGGACTGCCACCGGCCCGGCGGCCCCCTCGCCGTGGACCTGTGCTGCAGGCCCAGGGGAGACCCCGAGGCTCCAGCGTGATGCCCCCTGCTGCTGGGGTCCCACCTGGGAGCCTCAGCACCCTGAACTACTCGATGCTGGAGGACTGCACCTGTGACTTCAGGCCGTCCGCGCCCCCGGCTAGGACAATCTGCCATAGACACGCCATGTACATGTACAAGCCCTCCTCCACCTCTCCGTGTCCTTGCCTCAGTTTCCCCCACGGTAAAAGGGATTTGAGCTCAGTGAGAAGCTGCCCGACCCGGGTCTCCTGGGCTGGTCCTCGATGCACACGGACAGAGCTAACACCTGCACAGAGAAGGAAAGGAAGGCTACTGCCCAGCAGCTCATTCCCGAGACCTGCTGCAGCCGGCTCCCCGCCACAGACACAGAGAAGACCACAGGACAGGCCCCGTCCCCGCGGAGCGCCTGGCTCATCTCGGGGAGGGACAGCAACACGGACGAGCGAGCTGGTCTGCCCGGGGGAAGCAGTAAGGGGACCAGGGTGAGAGGACACAGAGGCCTCTCGGGGAGGTGACCGCACACCTGAGGGGTGACACCTGAGCGGTGACAGGGACCTGGAGGGATGGGGGGCAGCCACTGGATATCAGCAGGAAGGGTGTTCAGGCGGAGGGAACAGAGGTGCAAAGACAAGATGGGAAAGAGCAGGAATGATGAGGCTGGAGCAGGAAAGGAGGGAGGGAAAGAGAGAGTGTAGCAGGGAAGGAGGGAAGGAAGGAAGGAAGAGAGGGAGGAAGGAAGAGAGGGAGGAAGGGAGGGAGGGAGGGACAGAGGGAAGGAGGAAGGGAGGAAAGAAGGAGGCTGGAGGGGAAGGGGAGGGAGGAAACCTGCGGGGGCCCTGTAGGACGGCCTGGCCCCTTCACCCCTCCCTGCTGAGCCACAGGGTGCTGGGGTCTGCCCCAACTGCCAGGCTCCTGGAAAAAGTGGGATTTCTGGGCACAAGGGTGCAGGGGAGGAGGAGGTGACTGGTGTGCAGGGAGAGACGACAGTGGCTTGAAGCAGGGTGGTCTCTGTGGAGGAAGACGTGTCTTGGGCTCAAGCTTAGATCGTGTCGCCTACCAGATACCAATCGTGTAAGGGAAGAAGTCGTGAGCGGTCAGCACACAGCAGCTGCCTGGGGACACCAGGGATGTCTCGGGAGGGACAGATGCCCCAATCTAACCATGCCTGAGGGCAGAGTGAGGAGGGTTAAGGTGCCAGCTAGAGAGAGAGGGAAGGGGGGAGGGAGCGAAGGAGAGAGAAAGAAGAGCAGGCGCTTCAGTCCCCTTCTGCATCTGCAGATGACTGAGGACACCGTGAGCACGAGGTCGCTGGAGTGCTCCTGCCAGCGAGGATCTGCACCATTTCTGACCTGGAACTTCGGACCCCGAACCGACAGACATCGTGGGGACGAAATCAAGGTGCAGACACGCGTGTCTCACGCCCAGAGGTGCCATCCACACGGACAGCCTCCCCACCGTCCTGTGGTGTTTGGGCTCAGCGGCAGGCAAGGACGGCCCAGCCCTGGCCGTGGCGTCCCTGGTCCCTGCCAAGGGAGGCCGGCAGCAAGGGTGGCTGTGAACTGACAGGTCACTCTGCTGAGTGGCCGAGTCGTCTCTAGAGGAGTCAGCGCCATATCGGGTGTGCTCAGCTACATCAGCGCAGCCCTGCGGTGTGGGGGGCGCCAGTGGCACCGAACATGCCCCACACTGGGCATCCAGGGCTTGGCACCAGTGTCTGAAGCTGGGGGGATGCGGTCTCACCCCACATGGGTTGCGGGGTCCCTGTTCCCGCTCCACACGCTGGCATTTTCTCTGAGGCCCTGCTGGGAAGTGGCCTGGGCGGTCAGAACATCTGACACATCCAGCACGGAACTCGCGATGGCACCAGACGACCGGAACCTCGCTCATCTCAGCCTGCACCCCGCCACCTGGGCGCCCCCTAGATCCCTGATCCTCCTCCACCCACCCACACCCCAAGTCCCCCAGGTCCTGCATCCCCTGCATGCCTGCCATGTCACTTAGCTGCACTGAGGCCACTCCAGCAACAGTGGCTGCCTCGCCCTCCCCGGTCCTCACAAGACACCTGGGATGTGACCAAGTGGAGGTCTGAAGTCTGGCCAGGGCCAGGTGCCCAGGAAGTCCCTGCTGCATACGCTGGCTTGGAGTGGGAACTCAAGGCAAAGCTGATTCATGGCCCCGACTTCTGTTCAGTTGTGTAGAGGGACTAAATCAAACCAGTCTCGAAGGGAGAGAAATTCTCATTGCCACAAGTCCTGCCCTCACCCTGAGGTACGCTGTCCAGAACAGGAGGAGGAGACACCCAGGGGACAGAGCACCCACAGGCAGAGAGGACTGAGCACCACGCGGACAGGCACCCCCGGGCCTGCTCACCGCCCCAGCGTGCCTGCAGACAGGTCATGTCCACGGTTCCCACGCAGCCCTGGAGAAAGTGCCAGCCACCTTGCTTTTATCCCAGAGAGAGGAGACGAGGAGAACATCGGCAGGAAGGCAGGCGCACATCCCTGTCCAGGGAGAGCCCAGAGCATTCCCACACGGAAAGCCGCCTGCCTGGGACCAGGCTCCGTTCGCCTCGGACTCCCCAGGGGGCGCCGGGCACCCACTGCCCACGAGGCCCAGCTGGACCTGGAGTCTAACACCGGCCTGCACGCGGCTTTCCAGATTAGAGACAGCGAAGAAGGCGGCGGTGCTTCTATCAGCCTTCCCGTCACTCTGTCACTGAGACAAAACACCCAATTTAAAGGACAAGAGATTTACTAGGGCTCACAGGCTCAGTGCACAGGCAACTGGCTCCGAAGTGGGACATCATGGCGAAAGCCCGCGCTGGAGGACGGCTGCTCACCCCGGGACAGCCAGGAAGGAGCCGGGGACAAGAGCGCCCCCCCAGGCCACAGCCAGTGACCCTCCAACCAGGGCAGTACCCGAACAGTACAGTCGGCCGCTTAGCTCCTCAGTCCCTAAGTCTACCACTGATGAGTGCAGCACCCTGCGACCTGGGCACCCTCCAAACGCGTGAGACTTTGGGGGGACGTCTGGATCTAAATCATCACGCTGAGGGTGGTGACACTGACGACCATGGGCACTGGCAGCCTCTGTGGTCAGCCTCCACCTGGAGTGGCAGCCCCTCGGGGCGGGCCCTCTTCCTGGGCCCGCAGCACAGACACGCTCATCTGGAAGCCCAGGCGCTGGCCCAGCGGCCGGACGGTGGTGAGCACAGAGCGCCAGCTCGGTGGGCGCCCAGTTACAGCTTTATTACGAAGAGTCACAGAAAGCAGAGAAGGCCCGAGGTGGCGTTTCCGGGGTCAGAGTGTCAGGTCTTCTGTTAGGCAGGCGTCACTGTCTACCTCTGGGAGGTGTGCGGGGGGCAGCAGGGACACCCATCTCCTAGCAAGCCTGGCAGCCCGCAGTAGGGGCCAGTCCGAGCAGCGGCAGCTCTGCGTGTCTGAGACGTGAATCGCTTCACCCCCGCCCCATCCACCCTCCTCTGCACTTCTGCAAACGGCCGGCCCTGCTCGAGATCACAGCACTGGCCCGGGGCACGGACAAAGCGGGTGTCTGGCTCCAGTATCGCTCCCTGGGGCCCGCCTCTCCACCCCACCTGTCAGAAAGGTGACGGTGGGCTGTTCATATCTGAAAGCCACTTCTGCACCCAGAGCAGACCAGAGCAGAGGCCTGGTGGCCCGGGCTGCCCTGGAGGCGGCTCTGAGCCCTGCAGTGCTGGGAGCCTGCTTCAGCCGCACGGAGGCCGGGGCCCGGGCTCCAGCGACACACCTGTGCGGCCCACCTGCGCTGTGGCTTCCTTAGCTTGAGTGAAGGACGGTTTGACAGAAGCATTACAGCTGCCAGCAGCAGGGACCCCGGCCCCCAGGACCCTCTCTCTGCATGCTCAGCGTTCTCCTCACTCACTGTGTTGGAGTCAGACAAGCAGGTTCTATTTTTTCCTTTTACAAAATAATGTTGCTCACACTCACTGACTCCCCGGGGTTGTAATAACAGCGGCGGGGTGCTGTCACCGCTCCTTAGTCCAGCCGTGCAGGGATGCCGGGCACGGAGTGACCACTCTCTCCCCCAGGGGCGGGGACCAGCTGTAGGTGTTCGCTGTACAAGGAGCCCACATACACCGCATCAGAGCCCCCCTTGCCTCTCTCGATCCTTCTTGGTGAGGAGTGACATTAATGGGGGAGGCAGTTATCAGGGATTCAGGCTCATTTTCAAAGTCATTGTGTTGACAATATTTCCACAAGGAAACTCATAAGTGATCATCGTTTCTAAAATCCTCTTGGCATCTATGTGGTACAATTAAGCATAATGAAGTTACCTCCAAATTGTGCATTTTGTTCACTAAATAATGAAGCTGCTGATGGGGATGTGGCGGGAAGACAAGGAAGGCGGAGGAGGGGCTGCCGGGAAGAGCTGGATGGAAACACTATGCGGAGAGACAGGGTTTCCTTCAACTGGGGCGGCTGCCCGGAAGCTCGCCAGGCAGCTCGGAATCACGGACAGATCCAGGAACGCAGAGCATGCACCACGGAAAGAGGACAGGCAGGGCCAGCGGGATGGGACCTGAGCTCTTGTCTCCAGACCAGAGTAAACAAGGCATGAAGTGGGGTCAGGAGGTGGTAGGAAGCCTGCACAGTCCCCACCCCTGAACTCTGTTGGCCAGCACCTCCAGCCAGAAGTACGGCCGAAGAGGGGGCTGGGGAGCAGCGAGGACGCACACCCCATGAGCTAAGGTGATGTGGGGGAGCCAGGAATTCCCACCACCTTCCACCCTTAACTCCCGGAAGCTGGCATCGAAGGTGGGTGCTGGCGTTCCCACTTCACAAGTGGGGAAACTGAGCCTAGCGGCTCTCAGGCTGAGTTCAGATGAGCACCTGACACGCCTATTGGGGCGGCGGGGTCCCCCAGCCTCACTGCATGCTCTGAGGCAGGTTGGGGGGCTACCAGTGGCCGAAGAGGGGCGAACGCCCCATTTTTAGAAAAGAAAGGAAAGCAAACATCTGAATCCAGACGGAACACATCAACTCCTAGCAACATCTTGGAATGATTCCAATCAGAGCCCGGAGATGTCAGGAGGCGCGAGGACCGGAGAGCCATGGCTGTGGAGACCAAGAACAGACGGTGCCAGCGCCAGCCCCTGTCCCGGCAGCAGCAAGTCGCGCACTCTCTCCCACGACATCCTCAGGAGCAAGTCGAGGCACCAGGACTCAGTGGCTGAGGGCACACATGGAATCAGGGGCGCCCCAGACGTTGGGAGCACTCTGAAGTGTTAGGCCACCAAGGTGTGAATCCGGGTCGGCGTCCCTGCCGTCTGCCGATACCTACAATACGAATGTCCAGGCCAATCTGTTAAACCCAGTGCTGCCTCCGAGAAAGAAGCAGCAGAGCCCCCAGAGGAGTCAGGACGCACAGGTGGGTGGTCCTGTGGGTTCCGAGTCTCCTGTGGCAGGCAGAGCACGGCCCCAGACCAACAGGCCGGGCCGAGACAGACACACCCGCTCAGACCCGGCACGCGCTCCGGGGCTCGCTCCTGCACGTGCTCACTGCCAAGCAGCTGGGTGGCCTTGGGCACATAACTGAACCTCTCTCAGCCTCCTGCCCTGACACAAGTGACCCGGTATAGACCCCAGCTGTCACAGACCCTCAGGGATTCTCTAATCGCGTTCTCCTTTGCTCTATTTCTAACTCAAAAACAACTCAGGAAACCACGTCTTGCTGTGAAATTTAGGGGTCTGTCCACAGACCCGGCCACCCTGTCCACAGACCACCCCAGGAGGCTTTGCCCCCTTCCCCGTGAGATCGGAACTGGGCAGCCGTTGCCTAGAATCTCACCCAGCATGGTGGGTGCGATGGATCTCAGCATCTGGTGGCAGATGCTGCTTCTTCTCATTTAATGGTCCAGTCCCACAGCTGGGGGCAGGAACTGCTCCCCTCAACCTCCCAGAGCTGCCGGTCAGGCCTGGAGCAAGAGGGCAGCTGGCTCCTTCGCTCCTGCGCCGTCCGCGGCACCCACTGAGCACACGGGGCCCTGCAGGATGAGGACGGCTCTTCCACAGGCCTCCCGTTTTCCCCACATACCACGGGCTGCCCATCGGGCTGGTGACACAGAGGACGTTACAGAGAGCTGGGAGCAACTGTGTCACGTGGCTGGCCAGAGCCAGGGCCAGGCAGAGTGCAGCCCAGTTACCCACAAGGCTGCTGTCAGTCGGGTCTCCTCTGTCATCAGAGTCCCACGGGCCACTCCCTGTGGCCTCCAGGGGTGGTGCTGGGCCACAGAGGGGTCCTTCCACCCTTTCGTCCTGGTCAGGCCACACTCGGGGACCTTGGGGACGCATCCACCTGGAGGAAGGTGCCAGGAGGGAAGAAAGGCAGTCAGGGAGGGACTGGCCACGGTCCCCGGGCCTTCATGTCATCCCAGGCCAGGCCAGAGACGGAGCTTGAAGGAGGCTGCCCCAGAAAGGGACAGGCCTGGCAGGGGCCAGAGCCCAAGGACTGTGGGAGGCTGCACGGGCCAAGAGGGCGGCTGTGCTGGAGGCTTGGAGTCTTCTCTGCCACTGTGCATCTGGGACGTAGGGGCATATCCCCCTCCCAGCCTCAGCTTCCCTACCTGTAAGGTGGAAGTAGTCAGCTTGCTACAAAAACAGTGCAACGCTGCTGTGAGGACCGCGTGAGCTGGCATGGCACGGCCACCTCGCATCCTGCCAGGCATGCGGCAGGCGGATCAGTGGTATTTAATGCTCCATCAGTTGAGGGAAAATTAAAAAGACAACTATGTACGTCATGGGCATTGGCTGAAATGATAAAAACACTTTGAGGACTCATTCAAATAACACATGCGATTGTTCCCATGCAGTGTCTGGGACAGGGTAAGAGCTCTCATGGTGACAGCCACTGTCACTTCTACTGCCATCGCAATTAGTATTACGGCTTGCTCTAGTGACACATACAGGAGCAGACTCCCCTGTGTGCCAGGGGAGCCCTCCTCGCCCGTCCTCGGTCCCCTGCACCAGCGCCAGCCCCTCGGGGACTCCACGCTGACGTTAGAAAAGTGCACTCAGCAGAGGCTGCCTGCCGGCCCCCCTTCTGCATGCTTCAGGTTAAAGAGCCATTTATTTTCAGTCCTGTTGACCTGATTTTAATCCCAGCTACATTAATGCCCACAGCCATCGCATAGACTCCGCTGGGTGGAAAAATGAATTCATCCCCACACAATGATGCGCGAACAGAGGCGGCAGAGGTCAAAGCCGGTGCACATTTTCTGCGCGCTGTGGGAATCTCCAGCGCAGGCCTTCAGAAACTTCACGGGCGCACACAAGGAAATGGACAAGGTATTTTTAGTCCTGCCACAGGCCTGCTTCCTCAAAGCCAATTAAACACCCCGAGGCTGCCCCGAGCACGTTTCCTGAAGATGAATTCCTGGCATCGTGGGGCACGCACGGCTGGCTGACAGCGACTGTCGGGTGAGTTTGCACATAGACTCCGCACCCCGACCCCAAGGCCAGGCACACTGTCATTACGGTTAATAACGAGGACCCAGAGAGAGCGTGATCTGCACCACGCATCGGCCCCTGTGAACCCCACGCAAGCCCGAGTGTGGGGTGCCTGAACTCCATCAGTCCAACCACACAACTTCTGAGAGGTTCCGTTATGTACAGGCGTACCCTGCTAGGCTGCGGGACAGGCAGAATCTGAGTCCAGACCTGCCGGACCCAAGGGCCCGAGTGTTTAACCAATGCCCCCAAAGCCAACGCCACAAAGAAGACTGTACACACCCTCAGAAGCCTATGCGCACATGGACCCAGTGAGTGCATTCCTCTCTGCATCCCAATCGCCACTCCTGTGAAGTGCAATAATCATAATCATAACAAATAAGACCCACCTCTCAGGATGGGACTTTGAAAATGCAAATGAGCCTCTCTGCGCACCTCAGTTTCCTCCTCTGTAAAATGGGTTGATGGCTAAAGTAAGCAGAGTCCTGGCAGGTGCCCACCATGCAACAGGCACTCTGGAAATGTCGGTCCACAGCCCTCTTCCATCAGCCAAAATCCAGGGTGTTACCCCCAAGCTGTTGGCCCACCGCTCTCCGCACATCTGAGAAAATCGCTTTCTCTGTGACCACCAGACCTGCTGCTCCCCTCCCTGAGGACAGGGACACAAACGTCTTCAGTGGGAGGCCAGCAGGCTCCTAGCCACCCCTGGAAGGTCCATAAGCAGAGGAGAGCTTTCATCTGAGGCCAACAGCTCTTCACAGAGAGGAGAGAGGGGAAGCCTCGGCGCACCTGGGATTTAAGCAAGGACCCCTTCCCCTCTGCCAGCCGGCCTGGAGTGGGGTGCAGAACGCCTCACACCGGTGGGAAGACTGGTTCCAAGCCAAGAAAGGGATTTGATTTCTCCAGTACAGGTTGGACTCGCTTGTGTAATCATCCCAAAAATGACCAGTCCCCAAAAGGTCAAGTTACTGAGATGGAGTTGGGGACATTAGGCTGAGGGAAGACAAATGTACCTGCCCAAGGTCACGGGCAAGGAGGGGATGCGGCCACCCCAGCCAAGCCCTGGGCCCCGTGTCGGGGTGGGACAGGACCTGCGGCTGGCCCCAGGAGCCCAGCGGGAGGATGGGAGCAAGAGTGGCCAGGGAGGGGAGGTCAGGAGGGACCCGGGCAGAGGAAGCTCCGCCTGCTGCCGCTGACCAGGGGACCTGCCGTCTCCATTTCACTCAGCGGGACCCCCGCCCACCTCCCCCGAGTCCGGCTGTGATGTCTCCCACTCACCCCAAGGTTCCAAGCACTCCGAGGCCACCCAGCCCCCAGTGGCAGCATGGGCGGGAGGACATGGCAGTGCCGAGCTGGTCAGCACCGTTTCGTGACCTGTCACAGAACAGGATACGCACTGGCCCGTGCTACAGTCACGCCATGAGTGACAGTGACAGCAGGCGCTTCCGCCAGCCAACAGGCAGGGCCATGAAGGCCACAGGCAGGAGTCTGAGTGCTGGTCAGGGCCGCCGCCCTGCCGGCAGCCTGGGCAGGGCGAGCAGGCATCCACGTGCTCCATGCAGCAACAGGGACGCCCTGACTTGTGAACACCAGCCGTGGACCTGCACCCGGACCCCAGCAAGCCCACAGGGTGGCGAGGCCGGGCGCTCAAAGGGCTGCAATTGCAGCAGTCTGGGAGGATCCGCGATGGATACGGGAGCCACAGGGCCAGGACAGTAGCAATCAGAGGCCGAGAATTATTCATAGTCAATTAAAAGAGCAACAGCAGCCAAGCCATCTTACTAGTAAAGCAGAGAAGAGCTGCCCAGGGGCTCGGCAAAAACCCCTCAGCCATCCTCCCTGCCCACAGGTCACTGCCCACCACACACACCTCCAGGGTCACACCTGAGTCCACTGGGCCCACCCAGAGGCCAACACGAGCCTCACAGAACCCTGTCCCGTCTGGTGAGACCTGGGCACCAGGAGAGGGCAGAAATCCGAGCCAGGCATTTGACATCCACTCAAGCCAGGCTGAGGGCTTGGACTCCCGCTGTTCGCTAAGCTCTGTTCCACGTTGGTGTCAAAATGGTAACATTTCTTTTTATTTATTGAATTTTTGATTTTTTGAGTCAGGATCTCACTATGTGGCCCAGGCTGGCCTCAAACTTGCAGCAATCTTCCTGCCTCAGCCTCCCGAGTGCTGGGATTACCACGCCAGGCCAAAATAATCACATTTTAATTCCTTACCATTGTTCGTAACGGGAGCCAAAGCCCCACCGTTGACTCTGAAGCTGTCTCCCTTCGATCGGGACATAACTTTGCCACACACCTTCACGAAGGGATGGCTTGCCTGACTCTGAGGTCAGTGCGCCTTCAGAGGGACTCCCAGGGGCTCCCCACCTCATGTGGCTGGCGCTTCTTAGAACAAAAGAGGGACGTGGCCGCTTCAACACGACTGGATGCTGAGTGGAAAGACACCACACTCGGCACGGCAGGTGCGATGGCTGCTCCTGAGGTCACAGACCTTCCGGCGAGTCTATCAGTTTTCCCACAAGCCCAGTGTAGCGAGAATCTGTTCACTTCCAGGGACAGGAATGGTCAGTGACAGGGAAAAGAGGCAGACAGGCATTTGGCTGCGACGAGAAAACTACGCCAGCCCCACCTGGAGACAGCCAGGGACGTCCTGTCCGCTCGAGCGGAGGTCTCGTTGAAGGCAGGCCAGTGTCCGTGCAGACCCAGTGCTCACCAAGAAACGCCGAGGTTAGCCGGCTGGGCCCACGGCACCAGTGCTGCCGGTGCAGTCCCCGTGGGCCGGAGGTCCCGCCGCCCCCTGCAGAGGCCCTGTGCACCAGCCCAGGTCCCCACAAGGACCAGGCTTGACTGGGCCGCCCTGGCTGTCCCCCGGGGCCAGTGCCCTGGAGCTCACACCCTCCTCCCCAGCCCTCTCCCAGTTCCCAGAGGACTAGCTACTGTCTCAGGCTGTCCCTGCTCCCCTCCGGCCCCTTCCCTCCACCGGCACACACAGGCTGCTGCTGCGCTGCCCACTTTCCCCGCCCCACTGAGAGCCGCACCCTGCACAGGCACAGGGACGGGACACAGAAGCAGCTTGGGGACCACGGTGCTGAGCCGTCCAAGCAGACGACGCCATCATATCGAGCACAAGGGCAGGGAGACCTGCAACAGGGTAGCAAAGGTCCCCGTTCAAGATACTTAAAATAGGAATTGTAGAGCCCCCACGGGTGACCCTTGGCTACCAGGTGAGAAGAGGGCGCGGGTGTTGGGAGACAGACCAGAGTGCACAGCCCGGCGTGCCCACCCCGCTAGCCATCTTCTGTAACAGCACACGGTGACAACTGGCCACAGGAGTCACTGCTGTCGTCCTTCCCACCCAGAACGGTGTCCTTACAGGGCGAGCTTCTTCTGCCTGAACTCCGACTTCGTAATTCTTCTGGAAGCCAGCAGGGTTGGAGGGTGACGAGCCTGAAGGACCTGAGTTAATGGTGAGCGATTGTCCCAGGAATTCTGACAGGTTCGCAAGGACATCGTCTCAGGACAGCGGCTCCCAGGTCTGCCGGAAGCAAGGGACCCTCCTAAGGAACTCCACCCTCACTGCTAATCTCTCGGAGTCAGCGTCGGATCGCGCCACCCCCGCCCCCTCATCTTGGCACTCCGGTCATCTGCCTGTTCATTTCCTGCGATCTGTGGAAGGTCGTCCTTTTGAACCAGCATGGTTTGCAGGTGTTAATCGCAAGTCTATTAGTGCAGACGCTGTAATAATGAACTGAAATTTACATTGAGTGTAATCTCATTAATTGTGTGATCATATTGGGTTTGACAGTTTTAATGCATTACTAAGGGAAAATAGTCTAATACATGACATTAAAGATCTTATCAAGGTTAATTTGCCTTAAAATGTAGTTACTGCAGAATTTTTCGTTTCCACTTTAGAGGCTGCGGTTTAAACATATGGCGCTTTGATCTCGGCTGACAGCGTCCACACATACCCACAGAATTGCGCCAGCCTTCTTCACCTCTCCAGAGGTGGGGGGAGTGGAAATGAGTTTGGAACATGACGCACTGGTGAATTCCTAGCTCTGCCTCTTGCATGCTCTTGGGCAGACCACGCAACCTCCCTGAGGCCCAGGTTCCTCATCTGCACAGGGCTGAGGATCTGTGCCTCATGGTGTGACCACGAGGCTGGAACAGGGTCGCAGAAGGCCCAGCAGAATGGGACCCCCACAGGAGCCACCCGGACAGCTTCCCATGGGGCAGACGCTCTGCACTAATTCACTGATGTTTAAGAATACTTAGGTGACACTTGGTGGGCTGGGTCGTAACTGTCCCTGTGGGTTAAACTTTATTAGTACAATATTCCTTGTAGACATGAACTTACTTACTCAATCAATGAACATTTACTATTACGTGTATGTAGGTTTTGTGCCAGGTGCTGGCCATAAAGAGCTGAGTAGGGTTACTTGCTCCCAACCTCACGGAGCTTCCAGGCAGTTATAACACAGGGTGATGAATACTATAATGGACAGACAGGAAGCCTTGGGACCTCAGCATGCAGGACCTGATGCCATCTGAGATCTGGGAGGAAGTCCCTGGAGAAGGGGCATTCAGTGAGGCTACAGGGAGAAAAGGAGTTCAGTCCTTCAGAAAGATCTAAGAAGCTCAAATGCAGGTGGTCTTGTAACAGTTAAGCTTAATTGTCAACTCGATGGGCTTGGGAGCACCCAGGGGATTAGCAAAGCACTCTCGTGGGTATGTCTGGGTGTGCAGTGGAGTTGTGACCTTGGGAACTGTATCTGGTCCCTGCCCCTTCCTCACCAGCACCATTCCCCTGCTCTGCTCCCTGGCTGCCATGAACTAAGCAGCTTTGCTCTGCCCTTCTGCCATGATGCTCCTGGCATGGAGCCAGGCGGCCATGGACTGAAACCCCCAAACTGTAAGTCACATAAACCTCTCCTCTTTTAAATTGCAAGTGTCAGCTATTTTATCTAGCAACTGATACAGCACCTAAAACCACAGCCCCAAACACACCAAACAAAATGGGTGGAATCAAAAGGAGAAAGATACAATTAAACAATTATAATTGGAGATTTCAATACTCTGCTCTCATTAATGATTAGAACAACTAAACAGAAGGTCAGTGAAGACACGAAACACTAGAGCGACAGATTCAACCAATGTGGCCTGACATCCATACTCCACCCCACAGCAGTAGGATATTCTTTCCAAGTACATGTAAAACATCTCATGGATAGATCACATGCTGGGCTGTAAAACAAGTCTCATTAAGTATAAGAGAGTGAAGTCATGCAAAATATGCTTTCTGACCATAATGGAACTAAATTAAAAACCAACAAAAAAGGAAATTTAGGAAACCCTCAAATATTTGAAAATAAAAAACCGATTACCAAATAACCCGTGGATCAAAGAAGAATATTAAAAACTATTTTGAACAGAGTGAGAAAACACACCATAATGTATGGGTTGCAGCTGCAGCGGGGCTAGGAGGTCGATCGGTAGCATTAAAGCACTCGTGTAAGATAGGAAAACTAGTGCAAATTCAATCATCTAAGGTCTACTGCAAGATGCAAGAAACAGAAGAGCAAATCAAACTCAAGGTAAATATAAGGAAGGAAATACTAAAGATCAGAGCTGAAATAAATGAAATAGATGTCAGAAAAATAGTAGAAAGAATCAATGAAAACAAAAGTTGATTCTTTGAGAAAATCAATGGAAATGATACCCTTTTAGCTGCACTGACCACAAAGGAGGAGGAGTCAGCCAGAGCAGGATGACAGAGGAGGAAAAAGCATTCTAAGCAGAAGAGCCACCAGGGGCAAAAGAGGGCAGGGCAGGGACAGTGGGGCAGGAAGACCTGGTCCGCCACAGGGGGCTTTGTCCATGTGCCTGGGCCCCATCCCGAGAGCACCAAGGTAGCACTCAAAGTCCTTAAACAGAAAAAGACATCACAGTCGTAGGTCTTCAAAGTCATCGTCGCTCCCAGATGGGAAACCAAGGCACAGAGAGGTTGTGGACTCGCCTCAGTTTGCACAGCTGGCCAGAAGCGCCACCGAAGCTCAGACCCAGCTGCATCCACCCAGCTCCTGCCCAGAGCACTGGAGGGGAAGTCGGGAGACACCAGGTCACTACCTCTCATGGAGGGCTGTCACCTCTCCTGAAAATTGATGCCTCTGTTGGCAGAGCCTCAAGGCCCCTTCCAATGCCACTCGGGATTCTGAATAAAGAGCCGGCTGGGGCTCCCCTGCTGGCCTGAGAGCACGTCCAATCCAGCTCCGGCCCCCTCCTGAGCTCCTGACCCATCTGGGCAGGCTCCGCAGGTCAAAGTCACCTCCTGACCTTCGCCTCATCTCCCTCTCTCTGCCCCCTGCATGGAGGACCCCAAACTGCTCCCGCTGCAAGGGAGGGGCCCGAGGGCGGGGCTGCCCTCTGCAGGTCTGTGCTGTGGGTCCAGGCGGCCAAGGAGCAGACCGTGACCAGGTGCTACTGGCTGCTTTTCCTTCATTTCTGGGAAGTTCTGAGGTAAAGATTTAGGGCTGGGGCAGCTAACTGGGCAGAATGTGCCACACGTCATGAAAACCCGTGGCCAATGGGCTAAGCGCAATGTTTTCTAGAAAGAGAGGACATGCACAGAACCCCCAAACATTACGCTTAAGGCTGAGCACTGCAGACCAATCACAAAATTGTATTTTCAATCCTTCATTTGCATGCGGGCACAACCAGTCAAAAGACACTGTTCCTGATGCTTCATGTACTTCTGGCCAGAAGCCAAAGGAGTCTTTCCACGGGGCAGCTTAACTCTGGCGCTAGTGAGTTTTCTCTAGGACAGCTGTCCTGGTGCCTTATTTGCATGAGGGGGAGCCGAGCCAGGAATTTTGGTCCCCCACGGTGACAGCAGGCCCCAGGCCAGTGTCCCCTCTCAGAGCCGGCCCCAGGTGACTGCCCCAGCTCTAGCACTCCTTACACAAGGTGGTGCACCATGTGGCAGGAAGAGCCACATGGGGGCCGGGCAGGCTTGGGTTGGCATCCTGGCTCACCTCTTACTGACTGCAGCGGCTCCCTGACTCAGTCCACCCATCTGCAGGATGGCGACAAGAACTCTAGCCTGGCAGGTGCTTCTGGGTCCTGAAAGTGGCACCTCACAGGCTGGCAGAGTGACCTGCACCCCCCCAGGCCCCGCACAAGTGGCGGTGGAAGTTGGAATCCTCACGGAGACCACGTCTGGCCCTGGCCGGGCTCTTAGACACCACACGGGTCCTCGTGTGCGAGCGGGGCGTGTCGTCACCAGCAGGGTCCCGACGGTGGCAGGTGGTGGCCTGTGCTCAGCGTGGGTTCGGGGCTTCTCTGGGCCTCTCACCGTGGACTCAGCCTGCAGGAGACCTCATCCCAGGACCACCCGGCCAGAATGTGCCAATGCGGACCTGTATCCCATCCATGGAGTGTGGCTGGGTGAAGACAACATCTTCACAGCGGGAACCAGACCAAAGGAAGTTTTTAGGGTGCACTCACATCCTTATCACAAGGGACCCCCGGAGACAGACACCCAGGAGGAAGAGCAGTGAGGGTGAAGCCAGAAGTGGAGCGACACGTCTGCAAGCTCAGGAGCCCTCAGGACCGCCAGTAGCCACACGCTGGGGAGGGCTGAGACAAGTCCTCCTGCGGGGCCTCACACAGCCAGCACCTGCACACCCCGATCGCAGACTTCAGGCCTCCAGAGCTGTGAGCATCCGGGGAACGCTGTTACGCAGCCCGGGTGACTAATTAAACCCTCTGCTGTCACACAGTGGTCAGGAGTCCCCGCCCCTGCACGCATCCTGGGGTCCTATGGCACCTGCCCTGTCAATCAGCCCAATGTCCCCCTACAGTGGCCCCTCCACCCCATCTCCATGGGGCCCAAAACTCAAATCCAGGCCACACTCAAGGTGGCAGAGTCCCACAGCTAAGTCTACAGGAAGCCCCTGGAGTGGGCCAAGGGCAGCCCGAGCAGCCAGGCATCTTCCTGATCTCGGCACAGAGGGCTGAGCCCACGAGGGCCCGAGAGGGAGCTGCGGCGGCCACGCCCCCCAGGAAGTGCTCCCAGATCCACCAGCAGGCGGAAACAGCGCGGGCCAGAGGACCTTTAGCCAATTATGCAGCTGTCTGGTGTCCTGCCGCCTGGGATTAATTAAATGGCTTCCAACCATGATCGAGGCGCTGCATAAAATATTTTTTAAATCAATTTTTAAAGAATAAATGAGAGCATTAACATTTCACGTGCTGGCTGAGAGATGTGAATGGGAGCACGGGTGGAGGAGGGGAGCAGGAAGGAAGGGGGCCCGCAGAGCACCCCTGGAGAGCCCAGGGCCTTGTGTGTGTGCAGGGGTGACTCTGGGCCTCAGTTTCCCCACCAGGATGAGGGACTTGGAGCAGCCTTATCCCTGGGCTCTGTTCTGGGGGTACAGACAGCCAGCAGCTGCGAACGTGCTCCTCAGTCACATTTCCGCTGTGCCCAGCACTGTCTGCAGCCCACGAGCCCAGAACCTCTGCAGGACCCAGAGAGGGGAGGGTCAGGAGGCTGGGGACGAGTTTGCAGCGAGGGAAGAGTGTGTGCAAATGCAGGCACGCAAGACAACACCCGTGCTCCAGAAACCTGCGAGATCCCAGGAGACTTGTGCAGAGCAAGGCTGGCTCCCGGGCGGTCACAAAGCCCTCACGAGGAGCGATGTCGTCACTGCACCTGGTGGCTGGGGCAGCTGGGAACTGCTGTCATCAAAGCCCCAGCCCTCGACTGGGTGGAAGGCCCACGTGTAGCCCACCTCGCTGGCACCTGACCTCCCCACAGCTCTTCCAACAAGCCATGTTTCCTGCCACCCCAGGGCCTTTGCACTTGCTACTTCTGCTATCTGAATGCTCCCCTACAGTGTTCAAGCTGCTGCAGGGAATAAGTAAAGGTCACATTCTCAGGATGGCCTCCTGTCCACCCAGCATCCTATCCCCCACAGCACTGCACTCTTGTCACCAGACAACTACCTGTGAAGTCATTTGCTTAGGTGTCTGTCACCTACCTGCACATCCCAGACCAGCTAGGACCCGGCCCTCCCAGTCAGTGTAGTCTTCTGGCTCTTATCACACGGCCCCACACAGAGCAACATCTAATACATCCTCATGGACGAATGAAAGCATGAGCTAGGGAGAGAACAGGTTAACTAAGTCACCCCAGCTCCTCAGTCCGGGATTCTAGACTGAACATCTGCCCTCCAGGTCGCGGGCAGGGCTCCTGTCCACCACATCACACCCTCTCTGCTCGGTCGGGCTGTTCATTAAGTGGACAGGGAGCATCCGGGCCTTCAATCCACGTCGGCCCCACACGGCTTGTAACCACACGGGTGGGGCTCACAGTCCGGGTCCCCAGTGAGAATGGGGAGCTTGGAGCGGCTCACAGGTAACACCTGGATCTCACAGAGCCCAGCTCAGGCCCAGGCCCGTGTGTCGGTCCCCATATAGCCCTCGGCCCGTGGTGCTAAATTCTGCCAGATACAGCCCCCAGTCCACACCAGGTTCGCACCCCGGCATGTTCTGGTTTCAGAACAGCCTCTGGGGCGTGACTCTCTCGGATGACTCTCGGCCCTTCTGTGGAGACTCAGGAGGAGCTGCCCTGGGCCTGGGACCCTGAGCCGGTCCTAGAGACTGTCCCTGTGTGCCCAGTCACCTGGCCAAGACCCCACACCTCAGGGCAGGTGGGATGCTGGGTGCAGTTGGGGACTCACGAGGCAGAGAAGAGCTGTCACTCACCCACAGGCCACCATCACCAGACCTCCTGCTGTGTGCTGTCGCCTCCATGCAACACAGCAGATGGCTTCCTGAACCACATCAGGGTGTTCACAGAAAAAGCCAGGACAGGTGGAGGAGCAGGGAACTGGCCTGGAGCCACCCCCTCCCCAGGCTGGTGTCAGCCCCTCCTTTCACTAGGGACAGGGATCTAGACAGTTGCCACCTGTCTGAGACGCAAGATGGGAACACCAGCCCTGTGCAGGGCCCAGTGGAGAAGCAGCCACGGTCCTCACCCAGCACAGAGGAAGCAGGGGCGCGGCCAGGCCCCGCCAGCAGGGGCAGAGCTGAGACTCAAGTTGGTCTCCACCAGAGCCCCTCCATGGGAAGGCAAAGGGAGGTCCAGCCAACCGGTCCCCGTGGCACCCTGGGACTCTGTCCCTCCCTGCGGCAGAAGAGCCATTCTGCCTTCTCATCTGAGTCTCTACCCCACCTGCAGTCCCAGGCAATACTTCCAGCCTCCCCCAGGTGACAGGGCTGAGGTGGGCAGGACTGAGGAGGAGGCAGCCCAGGGCTGCAGGACTATCTCTCATCTCTCGTCTGCCTGTGTTCTCAGTGAACGGTTGAGTCTTCAAAGTTCCCCCTCCCCTGAGAATTCACACACACACACACACACACACACACACACACCCCACAGGAGGCTCCCAAACAAAACGCTTTCTCTCCTTTTTGCTTTCTCAGACTGGGTGAGACCTGTACACAAAAGAGCCTAAACACAGACTCGTGGGGCCTAAAACCGGAGAACTTGCACAATCCTCAAGGAAACCTGGATCTGACTGCAGAACCACTAGTCAACTTGGGGCGAGGTGCTCCGCAATCAGAGCTGAAGGGATGGAGAACCCTGTGGAGACCTCTGTGGCTCCTGATGGCCAGCAAGATCAAGTCCAAAGTCCTGGCCTGGCGGCTTGCATTTCAATCCATGCGCTTGGCTTTATTTTTTCCCTCCCCAACCCTCTCCGAACGTCCAGCCGCAGAGCTCTACCCCTGCTCCCAGCTCACACCTGACTCTGATACTCACTGTCCTGTCTGCCCAGAATCCTGCTGCCCCACAGGCCAACTCCTACTCATCCCACAGAGCCTGCTTGAATGTCTCCTCTTCCTTGAAGCATTCCCAGAGCGGCTGTGAGAGCTAGTCCCTCCCTCCCTCCCTGTGTCCCGGGCACTTTCTCCACCGCTCCAACATCACCAGATCCAAGCGGGCAGCCGTGGACTGATGACCCACCCTGAAGACAGGAGTCCACACCTGTCTGAGCTCAGGATACACGTGTCTGTGATGGGCTCCAAATCACCCACAAACACAGGCTCTGCAGTGAGACCGCCCAGCGAGCTCCCACCCCCACACATTTACCACGCATCTGCCACGGGCAGGGCCTGGGGACGCAGAAGGGTGCGTAGCCTGGAGGGCTGGCGACTCCTGGAGGGTGAGGGTACAGGGCGGGCGGGCCCCTGGGCTGTGGTGTCTGCGGCATCTAGGCCAGGCCGGGGCAGGCAGGCTGGGGACCGGGACGCCCGGGGCTGCAGCAGGGAGGAGGGGGAAGCAGGGGGCTCCAGGCCGCAATTTGCACGGGACAGACCTGTTCCCTGCCACCCTAGACTCTGCCCCCAGATGTCCCCTGTGTCACCTGGTGGGCTTGGAGGGCCCTTGGTCATCAGCCCACAGCCTAGGAGGACCAGAGGCTGCACAGAGCCCCATCCTGGGCCTGGAGGTCAGAGCAAGGGCAGAGCGGAGGGCGGTCCAAGGCCAATCCCACTGTCCCTTGCTCTCCCCCAGCCATCCGGTGCCTTGGGGGCACAGAGCAGGCTGCTCTCTGTGAGGTCCGGGTCCAGACACACAGCGTCCTTGGAACCCAGCCTGGTAAGGAGAAATGTTTTGACAGAAGGAAACGCTGTCCGAAAGATGGAACCTCATGTGAAAAGTATTTCATGCACACAAGGCCTCCTGATTGCTTTCAGATGCTGGAAATGACCAGCAGGGGTTGGAAAGTCCATGGTGGGGAGACCTGGGCCCACTCGGGCTGCACGGGGGTGTCTGGGGTGGAGAATGGTGCAGAATCAGAGCCCTGGCCAGTCCCCTGGGCCTCAGTCTCCCCACCTTGAACCCTAGAGGCTGAGCCAGGTCTCTCAAGTGGGTCCTACTGTGTGTGCAACCTATGGGCATTCTGGGGAGGGGTCTTCCACCCAGACACCCTTAGGGGGCTCCCAGCAAGAGCCCCAGCCAGCCCTGCAAAGCTGGAAACGCAGTTAACACCTTCACTGGCTTAATAGGTGACAGGCGAGGCCAGCCCACAAGCGGGAACCCCAAGATGACGGTTTCCTCTGGCTTCAGAGAGAGGGCAGGAGGGACCCAGCTACTGAGTTAACACCACCCAGGGGCAGAGGCAGGTATGAGCACCAGGGTCCTGGGGGTTGGGGCACGGGCAGATGGGGCGGCTGCCTCTCTCGTCCCTGCTTCCTGCCTTGCTGTGACCTCGTCAACAGCTACACCCCTTCAAATAAGGACAAGACCTGCGTAGATCTAACACTCACATGGCCAGTTAGACACAACACTCCCGCGTTCCTGACCTGGGGTCTGCTCCAGGGCCACATTTGGGGACACACAGAGCTGGGCTCCAGCAAAGGGCCGGTGATGGTACTCGCAGGGACCGGGGGAGTCTGGGTCTGGGGCTATAAGTTGGTCTGATTCTCCCATCACCTCTCTCTAGGTGAGCCCTGTGTCAGGTGGCAGCTAGTTTTGTCCCCCGGGATGGGCCCACAAAGTGTCTTTCTGGGAGCTCAGCACCCCAGTCGGCAGCCGGGCACAGAGCTGGCTTGCCTGGTAGCCCCGCTGGGTGGTGTGAGAGCTGCAGGCCGGCGCTCCCTTGGGCAGCAGCTTCTGCCAGGAAAACGCCCACCCTCTGCTGGGGCCTCTGTGCTGCCACTTCACAAAGGTGGCTTCAAGGTGAGGGGGGACTGTGGACAGGGACAGGAACTGTGTCCCCAGGGCCAGCGCTGCAGCAGCCCCCCACGACCAGCCAGGGCTGCGAGGTCATCAGGCCTGACTGGGAGACTCCCCCATCAGCTCCAGCACCATAGGGAGGGCGCTGCCTCCCGTGGCAAGGACACAGGGCAGGCCCGGCACATAGGAGGTGGCAGCAAAGTCGGGGTGTGCTTCCCTTGCCTCGGAGCCCTGGCAGGCCTGTGGGGGTACATGCTGTAAGAGACCACACCCCTTCTCACCCTGGAAGGGCACCTCACGTGGGCTCAGACAGTGCGTAGCCCCGTCCTACCCCTTCCCGGGAAGCCTCAGGTCACTGGCATCTCTTCGTGGAGCCACAGTGTCCCCATCTGTCCACCAGGCGTATCCTCCGGGCAGGGGCATGGGGAGGACTTAAGCTGTCGCCCCTTGCCTCCCTCAGCCACCAGGGAGCTTGTTAGAAGCAGACACTCCAGCTTCACCCCGCAACCCACTGAATCAGAATCAACATTTTAACAAGGTCCCCGGGGACCGCTGCTGTGGAGGACGTGGGGACACCGCCCTCCTGCCCAAGCCCTTCCCTCTGCCCACCGCCAGCGTCACACACACTGTGGGGCTCAAGCCAGCACCAGAGGCCTGCCCTCCATGGCGCCCCGGGCCCAACCAACCCCCACTACAGGACCTTCTCCAGCCCCAGCCAGGGACCGGCCAGGCACGTCCAGGACTGGACCACATGAGCCCCACACTGACTCCTACCCCGACAGTCTTAAACCCAAGAATGAGCCCCAGACTCCTCCAGTTGGGCCAGTCCCCTGAATCCCACCTGCCCCTCCCTACCCTTTCCTGCACCTATCGCCACCTCCCAGCACTGGCTGCCTCCATCCCTGGAGGACTCCAGCACAGAGGCCCAGCCTGGCAGGACCAGGGGGACTTAGGAGCGAGGGGAGGTGGCAGGGAGGACAGGCTGGGCAGAGATGAGAGTAGGACTCATTGTGGGCAGGAGTAGCAGCAACACAGGGGAAGGGCCGGTCGAGGCAGGCTGGGACCTGGAGTGGGCTGAGTCATGTGCCCAAGCCATGTCCCCCCAGGCCCCTGGCTGGGGCCTCATTTGAAAACAGGGTCTTTGCAGAGGGCATCCAGTTACCATGAGGTCATCCTAGGTTAGGTGGCCCTAATTCAATGCCTGGTGTCTACACAGTAAAAGAGTGAGGGTTGGGGACGCAGAGACACGTAGAAAGAGGTCATGTGAAGATGAGGTCAGAGGGATGGATGCGGCCACAAGACAAAGACGCCAGGGCAGCCAGGCGCTCCCAGGAGCCGGAGGAAGAAGGAAGGATCCCCCGAGGCCCTACAGCAGTGGCCTCTGCTGCAGCAGCCTCAGAACCCCGGCCAGCCCCTCATCCAGGGAATAGATCTCAGCAAGGACAAGGAAGAGCCAGCCCCGCGAACAGGGAACACAGCTAAGGAGCACTGGCCAAGCTGCTGTGATCAGGGGCAGAGGTCCAGGGGGACTCTGGCCACAGGCAACCAGGGGACAGCAGGAAGGGCTGCTGCACGCCAACTTCCCTGCCTGCCCATCAATGAGGCCCCTCAGGAGCGAGGCTGTGCGGGCCCCGTGCCAGCCCCTCCCGCCCCTGCCCCTGTCCTTCCGCCCCAGCAGCCAGCGCTTCCTGCCCCCAGCTCTGCACCCGCCAAAGCTCAACTGGCCCCTGGCCAGGGCCTGGGCATGCTGTCTCCAGCCCCCTGCAGTCCCAGCTTAGGAGGGCGACCAGGACACCAGTGAGGCTGTCCCCACCGTGGGGTCCTGGCCCCAAGAGTCCCTGATCTTGTGGACTCAGCCAGGAGGGGACAAAGTCAGCTGGACACTGTGCAGTGACTGGACGGTGGGCCTCAGCCCCGACCCTGCAGCTGCCTCTGACCACCTCCTCCTGTGGAGTGGGGAGAGACCTTCCCTTGGAGGCTTCTGAATCGGGAGAGGCAGCACGCGTGCACCCAGGCTTTCTCTCTGCTCCCCTGTGCCTCAGTTTCTCCTCTGGAGGACACGGTCAACCACAGCTTTCAGAGATGCAGCCTTGGTCCCTCTGTGGGTGACCGCGCTGATAATGACACCTTTGGTGCTGGGGCAGGAGCGTTCAGCACAGAAAGCCCAGTCCTGGCCACTTTGGGCTCCTGGCTTCTTGGCTTGTGGCTGCTTCTCGTGTCCCACAAAGGTCCAAGGCCTCACGCCCTAGGGAGGGAGTTGTGGTGATCAGAGGGACAGACGAGGTGACTGGGGGTGACTGGGTGTCTGAGTCCCAAGTTCCGAGTGCTCGGCGGGGACTCAGGGATCCCCCAGCACAGAGCAGCCTGGGCCTGCATCTCATTCCCCAGTCCCCAGAGCACGACCAGCCACATCACAGCACACAGGCCCCCTGGCTGGGCTGCACCCGCACAGGGCAGCAGCAGTGTGTCTTCCCCACTCAGAACTCAACCACGCATGGGGCACACACCTGTGATCCCAGCATTCCGGGAGGCTGAGGCAGGAGGATTGCAAGTTTGAACCAGCCTGGCCATCTTAGTGACTTCTTGAGACCCTGTCTCAAAATAAAAATAAAAAGGGCTCAGTGTGAAGGCCCTGGGTTCCCTCCCCAGTACTGCAAAAGAAAAACAAAGAAACCTAACAGAACTCAAGCCTGGCTTTGGAGGATGGGCAGAAGGGCTCCCGGCAAAGAGCTACACTGGTCAGGTGTGCGAGGCAGTGTCCAGCGGCCAGGCCGGGGCCCAAAGGACAAGCCCAGGCACGCGGTCCTCGCCTCGCTGTGACTAAAATCTGCCAGGAGATGAGCTGCCAGAAGGGAATCGCAGTGCCTGTCACCTCCCGACAGCTGGGCCGCAGGGGCAGTGACAGCTCCTCCCTAGCTGCAGGCCCCTGTGGGGTGTCCATGTCCCCTGCAGGCCGTGGAGCTCCTGATTCCCAGTTCCTGCAGCCACGCTGGGCTCCTGCAGCCACCTGGCCATCACCGCAGACGCCCAGCCGGCAGGAAGGAAGCCCAGCAAAGCCGTCTTGCTGAGGACCCCACTGAGGCAGCCTGGCGCACAGGAGCGGGAACAACTTTAGAGCCAGACTGCCTGGGTTCGAACCCCGGCCCGCCTCTTGGCCCTGGGCCAAGGCGCCCCTCCCCAGGCCTGCAGCCCAGCAGGACGCGGGGCCGGTGGCTGACGCTAGTCACCAGGACCCCACAGTGGACCGGGTGGTACACGCCTATGTCAAGAGTGCAGCTCTGCAAATGACAGCGCAGCCATGACACACACAGCCCTCAGGGAGCTCCAAAGCCTGCTCCGGCATCCTGGCAGAGGGCTCTGCTTCCGCGTCTCAGATGGGAGACCGAGGCTCGGGGCAGAATTAGCCTGGAAGTGGAACCGGGACCCGACCCCAGGAGGAGATAGGGGTGGGCTGATCCAGATGCTACCGGAGCCCCGGAGCCCTGGAAGCAGCCTTCTCATGCCTGCAGAGTTCCTGGATGGGACTCCTGCCCCTCCTCTGTGGGTGGGGCACAGCAGCCCCTCAAAGGAGCCTCCTGATCCTCCCCACTGTCCTGACTCCACCTCCCCAGGGCCAGGCAGGCGGGAGTCTGAATGGTTTCCTGAAGGTCCAGGACGCTCCCCAGCCCCTCAAGCTAACTGTGCATCACTGTGGGACTCCACAGCAGTCCACTGCCGTAGATCCAGGGAAAGCTGTCCCTCTGCTGGACAGCCAGCTGCTTCACCTGCGGCTCCCAGGATTGCTGTGACCAGGCCAATCTCCCTTTTCACTTTGGCTACTAGGATCCTCCTTGCCTTCCGTTTGCTTTGTTCTTTTCCTACCATTCTGTGGCCTTTGTACTAATTCCCTTGACCACTGTTATTCTAGTGAAGTATAAATACATATTTTCAGTAAACTATTTAGAGCCACTTCGGAACTAAGGAGTTGTGAAAATATAATATTCTGTCTTGCTTCCAAGTGATGATTGTATTATGATGCACAATGTATAAGGACTTTTCCTCTCTGTTACAACACCCAGCAAATGTAGAATTACAGGAACTACAAGCATCAGGTATGGTAAGGGAGAAGAAGGGAGGGCAGGCCTCATGGTCCCAAGAGGTCAGCGGCAGCCCAGTCACAGCCTTTAGGAGGGAGAGGCCAAAGACAGCGAAGGCAGCGACAGCCACCTGACAGCGCCCTCCATGCACAGGCGCAGCCGCA
This sequence comes from Hystrix cristata, assembly GCA_004026905.1. NCBI lineage: Eukaryota > Metazoa > Chordata > Mammalia > Rodentia > Hystricidae > Hystrix > Hystrix cristata. Next base: position 2,933 of record PVJO010011880.1, on the reverse strand, counting down.
TTTGTAAGTCAAAGCACAAGGCACAGATGCATCCCCAGGCTTTGCCTGCAGGGGCTGGGCGGCCGGGAGGGCCGGGGCTGGACTACACCCCTGCCCTCTTCCTGCTCACGCAGCCTTCTCTCTGCACGGGCCCTCTTCCAGAGAGAATAGCAGGACACTGTCCCCTGCTCTACAGGGACCCGATGCCCCCACTTGCACGATGCTCTCCCAGGCTCACAGTGCTGCCTCTGCCCAGCCGCCCCTCACCTAGACCGTCCCCCGCGTGGCCTATCTCAGTGTCTAAGGTTGCTACCATCGCCTCCCCCCAGAGCCAGTGTCCTGTGCTCCTCGCTCCGCTTTGGCCCCTCCACCAGGAAGCACTGTGCTGACTGACCTACTCGCCTCAGTACATCCATCTGCCCTGCGGGAGTGCGGCTCCACCAGACAGGAAGTTCCTTTTAGCCACCACCGCGTCCCAGTGCTGAGGGCCCAGGCTCCTCTTCTGGTTCTCACAGCGGGCTGTTCCTCACCTTGATCTCTCTCAGCCACTTGTAGACAGACGACAGAGTCACTCTGGTCAACATCACAGAGTCAAGGAGCCCTGCCTGCCACCCAGAGCCCGAGGCCCGCAGACACATGGCTGTGTCGGTGTTTCCCAATCACCCGCGAGCTACCGTCTGGCGTACGTCAGCCATGGCTCCAGCCATCTGGCCACAGACTCAGAAAACTGCGTCCTCAAAATAAAATGTCAAGTGTGAGTCTTCCCAGCATGTGACAGCCCATGCCGTGGGCAGACGAGGGAAAAGCTGGCCTCCTCCCCGTTCCCCCTTTCTGCACATCAGGAAAGTGCTTCCTCTCCTGGGGGACACGCCGTCCATCGCACAGCCCACATCTCTGCCCGGTTGCAGGCACGCCTGTGCTTCATGTGCCAAGCTGTGCCCACAAGGAACCCAGAAAAGAGTCTTCCCTGGCGTGGAGCCTCCCGGAACCCCCAGCAACCTCCCTCATGCTCGGCTTAGCTCAGCTCATGGGCGGAAATCTCTCTGTACTGATGTAGATATCTCCCTGTTTCTAGAGAGGATGCCGACTATAATTCAGTATCTAGATGGCAGCACAGCCATCGGCAAGGACCAGGAAGATGACAGAAAAAAAAGAGGCAGCTGGGGCAAAGAACTAGGGAACTGGGGCGCAGGTGGCCCCACAGGCCTCCCCCAGGGTCAGACAGCCACTGCTCGTAACAAGTCCATCGGAGACACATGGTAAGGCACACCCACCAGTAGTGTCAAGACTATTCTTTGTTTCTCTTATTCGTTTGTTTGTTTATTTATGTATTTATTTTTGGAGACAGGGTCTTGCTATGTAGTCCAGGCTGCCCTTGAACTCACTGTGCAGCCCAGGCTGGCCTCAAACTCACAGCAATCCTCCTGCCTCAGCCTCCCAAGTGCTAGGATTGCAGGTGTGTGCGCCCACATCCAGTTTATTTTTCAAGAGATGACAGAATTCCAGATTAGGCTTTTTAGAAACTAGAAAACACCATGTTAACCAGATGAGACAAATCAGAGAGTCCAGTTTTGTCCTTCGACAACAAAGCCACATGTGGCTCAACGCAGGGCCAGAAGCCCAAGACACAGCAAGGCTGAGGGCAGAGGAGGCCAGCCCATTCCGCACACTCTGCCATCAGCCCGTGCTCTCTGCACCAAGTCCAACAGCCAGCCAGAAATCACGAGGTGATTTGGAGTTTGAAATACCAAACACACCTTGGTGACCCACCCCAACAGGAAGCAACCAGGCTGAACGTAAAACTGCAGACTGTGGTGTGCACACAACCCGAATGAACAAACCAGCACTCTGTGCCGCCACGGAGATGTGTGGAAGTCAGCGTCACCCACCTGAAACATTTCCCAGGATGTGAATTCCACCTCCACGGACCGGAGGGAAGGAGTGGCCAGGCCTTGAGGCCGGGGAGGGGGGGCGCTTCATGATTTTGACCAAGAGCAAGCTCTGGTCCAGCGCAATTTACTGAACTTGTCATTCCATTCGTCTGAGCCTCCTCCCAGCCCCAAGGGAGGGCGCTGGATGGTTCCGCACGCAGCATTGGTGTCCGAGAGCTGAAGCGTGCTGCCTGCGCTCACTGCGGCAGGCCGGAGAGCCGGCTTCGCCTGGGGAGCTCTGGCTGCTTGTGCGTGCCCGCCCAGCCCATGCCAGGCCCCGGCCACAGGACTCTGGGTCTGCAGGTCCTGAAGGCAGGACAGGTCCCACGGCACGCCTGGTCCCCAGTGCCCTCCCCCGACCTTGCAAGGAGGGGCTATTTAGCCAGCAGCCACCCAGGGGACCAATGTTTGGATGCCAGTGTCTCGGATCCAGGTGTCCAGAGTGGGGAATCCTTCGGGGTCACGGCGCCTGCCTGCTTCCTGTTTACCTGACCCTACGCCTCGCCTGTCCTCCCGTCCCCTGTCCACCCACCCCTCCTTGAGCTGCTTTCCCAGGTGATTTTCAACTTAGCTGTGCCCTGCTTGTTTCCCCCGCCCCAGCTCACCAGCCATGTGAGAGTGGGCTTTAGGGCTAATTCACCGCCCGTCCCCTGAGCCACATGGTTGCTCACATGATCCCGCACACGGTTGGTGCTCAAGAAATAACTGCTGGACAAATGGCTGTGCTTGGACTCATTGGTCTTCCAGGCCAACCTGGGCTGCTGGGCTTCACACAGACACAAAGGTCTGAATTCCTGAAGCTCCCGGGCCTACCACATCAAAGACAACGATGGAAAGGTTAATTTTCCATAAGGCTGACTTGGAGCGAAGCCGCCACAGGAGGCCAGCAGAAGGTATCCTGGACGGCCGTGACCTTTCATCTCGAGCAACAACAGCACCGGCTCCAATTACCCGAGACAGGCAAGCTCTGTGCAGCCCTGTGTGTTTGCAGACTTATCATCAACAACCATGACCACGCAGGGC
>PVJO010011879.1:0-57824 GCA_004026905.1 Hystrix cristata | reverse complement strand
GGCTTAACAGCCCCCCACTAATTTCTCAGAGAGCAAGTGGCATGCCAGCCCCACTGTTTGGAGCATAGATTTATCTTTCTAGTCTGAGCTTCCCGCAGGCTTGGAGGTGAACAAAAGCTCGCCTGCATGGATGGTGGAAAAGTTTAAAAACCCATTACCGAAGTGCTCCAGATGCGCCAAACGCGAAGCTCCTGTAATCAGTATTAAGAGAGAGCAAAAAGCCTTCTGTGGCCTCTTCTTCCCTGCTCCACGGCCATTACCCCTGCCCCGGCCGCCATGGCAACAGAAAAACATCTGGGAGGGCGCAGAGAGCAGAGCATTAGACCAGGAGGGAGACCAATTACTTGTCCTCGGCAATCAGGCCCTGCCCGCTCGCTGCACCTGCCCTGGAGCTCTCCATTAATAGGCACCGACTCCCTTCGCATCCGGGAGGCGAGTGCACGCCCTGTGCAGCCCCCTTCCCCGATTCCCTTTGGCCTCTTGCGGCCCTTCGTTTCCCCCTCCCAGGCGCCCAGCCCTCCTGCAGCCCGGGGCGGCACCGTGGGGCCGGGCCGGAGCCGCCGGCCTCCGTCTCTCGGTTCCGCGCCGAGCAGAGAGCGAGTCTCCTTCCCGGGAGGTTTCCCGGGCGAGCCGAGCATCCTGCAGCCGCCTCTGCGGAGGGCGGCGGTTTCCCGCAGGCTGTTTGCTCGGCGGCTCTCAGACACCCAGCACGCGGAGACGCTTAACAAATGCTGAGTAGTAACGACGGCAGAGTTAATGCCTGCAGGTCTGGGAAGAATGATAGCGGAACAGAAAGTCGCTCCGAAGTGCTTCCCTCTTCCTGCACAGACACCAGACAAGCCCAAGAAAGAAGCTGATTTAGGGGCCAGGAGCTGGAGCCCAGAGCTCCATCCCCAGCACCCGCGACAAGGAAGAGAAAAGAAGTAAGAGGATTTCCAACTAGATGAAGGGTCCTTTCTCAAAATGTTGGCCCGGCCCTCCCTCGCTGTCAGATTTAAAGACTTGTTTTCTGGGTGAGGAAGACAGACCAGACTATCACCAGGAAGAACCAGAAGGGCCGTTCCTATTTTCCAAGGGGGTGTAGAGTGTAACAGGTATTTGTGCCTCTTGAAGAACATCGCTCCGGGACTTTCCAAGCACAATGCTGGTCTGTGTCACTCAGTGGGACAGCTGTGTTTTTCCCGAGGGGAAAAAAAGTACCTAAATTTCGCGGATTTATTCTGCTTTTATTGATTAAATATGAATGGGTGAGCATCAATAGGAAGTGGTTGCTAACTTTTCAGCATTCAGTTTGGGAAGAGATATCTGTGTCTATATAAAAGAAATGGCTAGCAAAAGAAAAAAATCAGGTAAAAGCTCTCTATCAAAAACTTTTCTTTAAAAAAAAAACTTTTCTGATAAGTAATTGTCATTGAAATTCTAAATTTTCTATGTTGTGTTTTCTTAAACTGAGGTTTATTCAAACCAAAATACAATGTATCAATGTGTAGTACCGATAACGCACAAATTTGCTTTTATTTCTGAGAGTAAAAGATGTTCTTTAAAAACATCTGGAATTCTTTCATTAATTCATTTCTTCAATAAACTTGTATCAAGCAGCTAGTATATGTTAGACGACGCATTATTTGGTAAAGAGATAATAATAAGTGAACACTTACAGTACTTACAATATGCCAGGCACTATTTTTTCCATGCTTTAGATAGATAAATAGATAGATAAATTTGTCATATATATGGCAGTAAAACCTTGGCTTGCAAGTAACTTGTTTTGCAAGACGAGCAAACATTTCTAATAAATTTTAACCTGATAAGCAAGTGGTGTCTTGCAATACAAGATGCTACACTGTATGTCACATGAGCCAGTGGTTCCCTCTCTCTCCCCCGACCCCCTGCAGATTGTGGGTGATGGTCTCCCAACAGCGAGAGATTATGGAGGAGATCGCTTGTGTACAGAGGAGGAGAAAAGGCAGAGGAATCCCTCATTCGGGTGAAATTAGGCACGTGTGTAAAATGTGGGAAACAGTGCAACACTTTGTACAAAAGCACCACCCAAATAAGGCTGTAGCAGTGCAAGCGATGAATCTGTGTAACAAGAACGCAATGTCACGTCTCCAAGAAATCCTCAAAAAGAGGCAAAAGCAAGGTTCCCCTTTAAGGTTGCACAAAAGGAAAAGATTCCCTGGAGCCAACAGAGAGCAGTGGTTCCAGTCAGTGAAATTCAACATCAAATAACCCTCCTCTCTCTTGTCTCCCTAACATCATCCCTGAAGGTTTTCTTATGCAGAAATTTGCTTTGATATATAAGTGCTTTGGATTATAAGCATGTTTACAGAATGAATTATGCTCACAAACCAGAATATATGTATAAAATATATATATATAAAATATTCTGTGAGGCAGATATTGGATTTTCCCATTTTACAGATGAGGAAACTGAGTCACAGAAGTCATAGAACACCAACCTTAATGCCACACTGCTAAACAAGATGAGTAAGACAAGTTCTTGGTTCTTTTGGTCTTTAAAGAGAACATAATTTTTTTTTTTTTTTGTGGTGCCAGGGATCGAACTCAGGCCCTTGTGCTTACAAGGCAAGCACTCTAATCACTGAGCTAAATCCCCAGCCCAAAGAGAACATAATAAAAAAGGAAAGAAAGACCAAAACCAGTCACCTATTTATGAGGACAGTATGAATGCTGTGAACCGTGACTGTGAACAAAGCTGGGACAGCACAGAAAGAAGAGGTTGCAAGGAATTTTCCCCAGAGAGCAATTACTCAAAACTTCATAAAAACCCTGAGACCTGGGTGCTGAGGAACAGGGTGGGAGCTCGCCCAGCAGACAAGAAGAAATTCCAGACAGAGGGAGCAGCATGGCCCAGACACAGAGGCTTCCTCAAGGTGAAGTCACACTCTGGGGACGGCTAACACACCCGGCGTGGCCGTGCTGCCAGACACACGGGCTCTGTCTGAGGCTGAGGCCCGTTGGTGGGTGTGAATGGCTTCAGAACAGAGAGACTGTCACAATGAGGTTCAGAGGAAGATCTATTTGCGAATTTGAAACTGAAGGGCAGGACCATTTGACTGGATGCCTTACCGTCCCGCTTCCATCCCTTGGCTCTGGGAAGGCCAGCTGTGGGGCTAGGCTGGGGCAGGAAATTCTTACTTTCCCTTAGGGCCCAAAAAGAAGGAAGATGGGGGAGAGGAGAAAGCGGAGGTGGGGAAGAAGGGAGGCAAGGAGGGAGGAGGAAGAGCTCCACTGGGAAGGCTGAGGCAGGATGATCCTTCGAGGCCAGCATGAGCAACACAGCAATACCTTCTCTCCAAAACAAACAAACAGAAAACAACTAAAACAATACAAACAATAAGAGCCAAACCAAGAGATAGAAAAAAGAGAAAGGAAGAAAAACCCACCTCAGAACAAAACAAACTCTACTGTCAGAGTGAGCTTCTAACCTTGGGAATTTTTTAATGGTTCCGGATCAATGTTAGTAATCTCCATCCAGTTAGGAATCTCCTTATAAAAGTTGACATAATTGCAGTGGGAACAAGAACATTGTTTCACTCAGTCCTTTTCCAGATTAAATTGGGATGTGCGGTGTGCGGAGGAGTACACCATCCACGATAGAAATGCGAATAGTGGTGATGATCCGAGGTCTCCAGACTTCCAGTCACAAACCCAATGTGACTACTGCTCCACCAGCCTAACCCTTTCCTGTCCCAGTGGGAGAGGTCACACTGGCCTCTGAGCCAAGATTATGGTTTATACTAGATGTCCCCCAAAGCACCACACACTCATAGCTGGGCCTTTGGGGAGGTGATTGGATCCTGGGGGCGCTGTACTCATAGGTGGATTTGTCCACTGACTAGTTGATAGCTAAAACTGTTGTTACGAGGTGGGGGCTGGTAGGACGAGGTAGGTCAGGGGGGTGTGGCCTGGAAGGGTTTATCTCCTTCCCTGGCTCCTCCCTTCTCTCTCTGCTTCCTGTCCACCATGCCTTGAGCACCTCTCCTCCAACAAGCCCTTCCGCCATGCCGCCGGCCCTTGGAGCTAGCCAGCAGTGGACTGAAATGTGAGTCAAAATAAACCTCTCCGCCCTTAGGTTGTGGGTGTTGGATACTGAGTCCTCCCAACAAGGAGAGTGACTAAAATAAGGCTTTTCTGGATTACTTAGAAAAGTGTCAGCAATATATTTTACATTTCCATATAGCCCAAAAACATTCTTTAAAAAAAAGGAGCATGGTATTCACTTCTGCAAGTTTCATTTTAAAAAAGTCATTCATCGCTTAGTATTTTATATAATACTTTTTCGGGTTTTTTGGGATTTTTTTTGGTGAGGGGGTTGAACTCAGGGCCTTGTGCTTGCAAGACAAGCACTCTAACCACTGAGCTAAATCTCCAGCCCTATATAATACTTTTTTGTTACTTTAAAAACATCCCTTCCCTGTCTCTTCCCCAATTCTAAACAGATGTCAGGATAGTACTCACATGTCTGTAAAGCACTCTGAGATCCTTGGCTAGAAGTCTCTGTGTAAAAGAAAAGCAAGTATTTTGTTTTATGATTGTTCATTAATACATAAAGCAATTTTCTGAAAGTGGGCATATGCTCAATATTACCTTGTTTAGTTCTCTTTCTTTTATAGTATGTTGCAAGGAGTATCACTGATAAAAGTAGGAGGACTAATATAAGCAATGGGATCAACACCATCAATATAAACTCTAACTCATTTGTATCCCCTTCAACATGGGTAGAATTTGTATCTGCAGTACTTGCTTCCAGGGTCACTGTAATAAATGTATTTGATGTAGTCTCTTCACTGGGTATGTTATCTTCCTGGTAACCAGCTCCTGACAGTTCTGAGTCGTCACTGTAACCTGTGGGAACACACACAAAACTGAGTTTGCCATGGAGACAAAGCTAGTATGTTATGGTCCCGGTGATTTTTAAATCTGTCCCAGATGCATTCAGTGATAAACTTGATCCACTGTACTTGGCCTTGCAGTTCAGCGTGACACAGTGTATTGATTTAACATAACTGGAGCTTGAGCTAGGAGGATGCTGAGCATGGAATTGGATCGTACAGACAAAATTCCTCCAAATGCAGGCAGGTTGGCCTTGACCACACACTTTGGACACACTTATGCAAGGGTGTTAGAAGCTTTGTTGGGTCAAGGGCGCCTCCCCAAGCCATGTTGTGTGACATGCCTATAGGGCATCATGATATTTTAACAACATTCCTGAATAAATTTAAATGTGTGCTTACTGAATATGAAAATTTTGCCACATAACACATTTAGATGTGAAGGAACAGGGCTGAGGGTGGTAGAGGACTTACTTGCTCTTATGGTTTGGATTAAAAGTGTCTCCCAAACGCTTCACATGTTTGGAAGGTGACTGAATGGGGGGTGCTGTGGTCATCAGTTCATTCATCCATCAGTGAGTTCACAGCCCAGTGTGCTGTCAAGAGGTGGGGCCTGGCTGGCGGTGGGGCCCTGGGGTGTGACCTGGAAGGCTGTATTCTTGTCCCCGGGTCCTCCCCTCTCTCTCTGCTTCCCGGCTGCTGTGGGTTGAGCACCTTTTCCTCTACTCTGCCCCTCTGCCATACTGTTTCTCCCTTGGAGCCAGCCAACCATGGACTGAAACCATGAACCAAAATAAACCTCTTTTCTTTAAATTGTGGGCATCGGGTATTTGTCTCAGCAACAAAGAAAGTGGCTAAGACACTTGCCCGGCAAGCAGAAGACCTTGGGTTTGGTCTCCGGCTTCAAAACAAATAAAATAGATGTAAAGGAATGTACTCTGTGTCTCTGTTTTGTTTTGGTTTTGGTTTTTTGTGCTAGGGATTAAACCTAGGGCCTCATTCATGCTAGGCGGGCCCTGTACCACTGAACTACATCCCCAGCCCTTGTGTGCTAATTTTTAATAAACAGGAAAAAATTCTTCGACCTTGGAGTGACTGCTTAGATTTCAGTGTCAAGTTTCACATTCAGTATAGCACCGAGTCAGCCTCTGAGATTATCTGACAAATTCTCCCGGATTCTAAATAAAAATATCATGCGTATCTTATTGGTGAAGCAAACTTTTCAATGCAAGATTCCCTTGGAGAATAAGAAAGCCCCAGCAATATTTTTAAAAATGCACCTGTGGAACTGTCCATGTTATCAAGATATAAGCAAATTTATTCTGTTTGAACTTCAGATGGTACAAAAATCTGCAGTGTGGCTCACTGCAGGATGGCAGAGAACTTCCATCTTGATACGCGCTGGGAAAGACCTTCTCCCCCTGGCTGGACTGTGGTGGTTGTGAGGCGGGTGGGGCTCCTCGTCCTATCACCCTGTAGGACAGTCTGCCATTCAGATGGTACTCACTGAGACCCACCGCATTTTAAAAAATGTTGCTAGAGATTTCTTATTCTCCAAGGGAATCTTGCCTTGCAAAGTTCACTTTATCGATAATACATGCATTATATTTTTATTTAGAAACCTGGAAAGCGTCACCTACTTTTTAGGCTACGGAAGACAGCCAAGGTGACGATGAGACGGAAGTTTTTCCCAAGGTGTAAGGTGCAAGGTGAGTGGAGAAGTCTTTAAACGTCTTAAACCGCACTCTATTAGTACAGGCAGGGCCATGACTACAGAGTGCCCAGCCGGGCAGTGCGCAGCAAGTCCAGATTTTATCTTTTGCTGCAATGGCAAGACAGTGAATCCCGCTGATTTGGGTTAAAAGAATAAAAACATTTGTTTGGTTACTCTTAGGGTCTGCATGTCTATGCCCTCTCCCACATTCCTATGTAAAGACCTGATTCCTAAAGTGATGGTACTGGGTAGGGACGGGACTGGGGCTTTGGGTGAGGATTGGCCTCAGATGGTGTGATGCAGACAGTGTGATTAGAAGGTATGATGCAGACGGAAAACCTGCAATGGGACGGGCAACCTTTTCAGAAGAGAAAGAGACCAGAATGTGTCCCCGCAATGTGAAGCTGCAGCCAGGAGGGCCCTTGCCAGACACTGAACCTGCTGGCACCTTGATTGTGAACTTCTCAGTTACCAGAACTGTAAGAAATACGCCTGCCGTTTAAGACAGCAGACTGCGGTATTTGGTTATGGCCGCTGAACTAAGACAGACACGATCTAGTTACTTTGGTAATTACAGATGAACATTTCAGTCTCCCGTAGGACCAGGAATCCATCTGATAATCACTTTGGTGTAAACAGCACCCAAACCATCAGAACCAACAAACTGCAGAGAATAACTTACTGGAATTCTTCACATGGACGAGGTCTGATCAAAAAATACGGTGAATGTTTAAAATTTTTTTAGAAATTTATTACAGTAAAAGACACACAGCCATTAAAATCCCTCAAAATATTCTCTCTTGCTTTGAACACACGTGTCCCATAATTTTTGCCACTTTCTGAAGCAGCTCTTGAAGTCTTCCTCCACGAGTGCATTTAGTTGCATTGCCAAGGCTGCCTCGGTGTCCTGAATCAATTCAACACATTTACTTATCATGGTCATTTTGACTTTGGAGAAGAGCCCAAGTCTCACTGTGCCGGAGCCAGTGAAGAAGGGGGATGAGGACACTGGTCATTTCTAATAAGCCTCCCTCGCCAATGGATGATACTCGGTAGCACTGTTTACCAGATTTTTTTGTTTTGTTTTGTTTTGTTTTGTTTTGTTTTTTGTTTACCAGATTTTTAAAATCATACTCCATAAAGACTCTCGGCTTGGCTTTTAATCAATTCTCTGTCTTTTACCTGGATTACCTTATTCTGCTCCCACTATTTTTCCAGATGGACACTGGGACAAAAGACCACACAATTTGCCCAAGGTCATAGGACTTACCTGGAAGAGCAAAGATCTGAACCCAAGAAGGTCCAGAACCTGAACTTCCAGCCTCACACTATTCTCCCTCCACCACAGAGCAACGTAGTGCTTGCAGCTCGTGAAGCTGGCAGTGAGCGAGAGAGGGGACCCTGTGCTCTGCCTCTGGCAGATGGCTTCCTGGCACAGGGCAGGGTTGGGGGCAAGTGAAAGAATGGTTTCCAGAGACCTGGGCTTTGTCAGGGCTTTTGCTACAGCACCTTACCCAAGACATACTGCACGAAAGGCTGTCTGGAACATGACCTTTTCTGCACGCACGTCTCTAAGGGAAGTGGACTGAGCACCCAGCAGAACGCCGAGTTCCCACCTGACCCACGACCCCAGGAAAGAGAAAGCAGGCAAGGAACGTAGCTAGCAGGAATAATGAGGCACGGTGACAATCGGGAATGAACGAGAAAAGGAAAGACGTGTTCCCAGATGGTCCTGGGTTGTGTACGGTTATTTTTGGCGTGAGACAATGCTGGTCACAGGTGGCCCGTGGTGGCATTGTGGAGTTAAAAGGGCCGGAAGTTCTCTCCATGATACACATCCTCACACACACACTCACACGTGTTTTCTACATTAAGCATCATTTGCTCTCTCAGATTCTCTAGTGGCTGTTTAAATAAGAGAGAATCAAGGATTTTTCTGTGTGTGTGTGTGTGTTTTTCTTTATCCTGCAAGCCTTCATTTCCGGAGACTCCTGTGACAGCCTCCCTCAGCCCTCTCTGCTCCAGCCAATTCCAACTCCATGAGAGCCTCGAAAGACAAACAATAACTACCATTGGTAGAACGCCATTGGTAGTGCTGGGCACGAGGATGAACATGTGTTATCTAATTTAATCTTCATAACAACTTTATTGTTTTCATTTTACAGATGGAGGAACTGAGTCTTCAATGTCTTTCTCTGGGGTGCAGTCTTGTCATGTGGGTTAAGTGCTACACATATGAGTCAGGTGTGGTGGCACATACCTGCAGTCTCAGCTCCTTAAGAGGCTGAGGCAGGAAGAACACTTGAGCCCAGGAGCCTTAGCAATACTGCAAGATCCTCAACTTAAAAAAAAGAAAAGAGAAAGAGAGAGGAGAGGCAGGGTTTTGACGCTGCATTCCTTCAAGCATTAGTGCCAAAGGACAGACAGGGGCTCCGCTCATACCTCTATAACTTAGAAGTTTTGCAAATTTAGAAAAATCATTTATCCTTTATTGTTTAATGCTCTCACCTATGTGGCTGAAGAGTGACTCCCAAGGCCCTATCTATTTTCACATCTCTACGTTGATTCCACAATGTTTATCTTATTTTAATTACAATTTTTGAACAGGTGATACAGAGTACACATGGTGCTAAGCCCAGAAAGGAAGGCTTGCTGCCACCCCTTCCCTCGGTTTACTCAATTTCCTTCCCCCAAGGTAACCACTGTTTCTGCTGCCTTCCGGGGGAACCCTACGCACACACATATGCAAGCATTATTTCCTGTTTTCTTTTTTATATTTTTAATACAAATGGTAGCAATATTTATAAACTGCTTTGCCTCTTGCTCTGAAAATTTCATCTTGAAGATTATTCCAGGAGTGTACACAAAGTTGTCCCTCCTCCCACCTCCATTGTCTGGATGTAACACAACCTTTTCCTATTGGTAGAAGTTTAGATTGCTCCTATTATATTTCCAACCACGCTGCAATAAACATCCCTAATCCATCCTTCAGTTCACACATGGCCAAGTCCAGTGCACCTCAAAAGCAGGGAGGAAGGGGAGACAATGTTGGATGTGGGGAGGTAGGGGGGCAGCATTAAACCACTCTTAGGGGTCAATCTCAAAACTTCCCCAAGACGACCCTAGCCCATTCCTCACCCGGTGAGAGTTAGGGAAGGCCTGGGTGTTCAGAGTCTGATGCCAAAGGGAAGAAAACTGAAAACACTGGGGTTCAGCTCCAAGACTTTATGCAAGAAGGTCATCGAAAGGGGAGTTGCGAAACTGAGTGGGCAGGCGTAGAATCAAATTGGTAACCACGTGCCAGAGGTGAGAGGAAGAAATCCAGAGGCGGATATAACCAAGATGGAAACCAAAGCAGTGCCAGAGGCCACCAAACCTGGACAGGTGGGAGGAGCCAGCAGAAGGCAACTCAAGGGATGACCTCCAAGTGCTGTGGCGGCTCCTTCCATGGCTAAACCCACTGGATCTGGAGACCCCTAAAATGGCCACACAGCCTTACACCCCTTCATGGGCTGCATCCCTCCTTGACAAGGATGCAAGCACAGCCATGGCGCTACGAAAGAAGACAGGGTCTGGATCCAGAAGAGCTGGGCTTGAGACCTGCTGCTGCCCTCTCCAGCCATGTGGCCTGGGCAGAATCCCTTCCCTTCTAGAACCTTCCATTTCCTAAAAGCCCAAAAGTTAGGCCTTCTGATCTGCTTCTTCCATAGTGTTAGTACGAATCTAAGTGAAATAATAAATGTGAAGCTGTTTTCTAACCCTAAAGGGCCACACATGTGCCAGGCGCTGGTATGTTCAGCATTTATTTTCTTCCTCTCTCATTGATTCTTGTTCCCCATCTTCATACTTAGCTCTTACTCTGCTGATCTCCAGTTCCATCTGCCTGGTACAACTTCCTCATTTCATAGTTGAATCTTCTTATCTAAATCTGGGCATCCTTCAGGGTACAGAGGGAGGAACTGGTGTAAAATTGAAGAAGCTGCCAAAGAAAAAGAGAGAAAGGCTGCAGAGTGAGAGTGGAGAGAGGGGCAAGGAAGAATGCAGGAGAGAAGAAGAAATACTGAAGATAGCACAGTTTAGCCTTGTGTGCCCTTGGCCCCTGCCAGAGACCCACCTGGCTGCAGGTCTAGCAGAAGCTGTCTCATTTGGGTAACCTACTGTGGTTAACACAAATGACCCCAACACAAATTCCTCCTAGGAATTAGCCATTCCTCTCTCTGCTTGAATCATACAGCATTAAAAGCTGAGTATGGTAGGACACACCTGTAATCCCAGAAGGAAGAGTACAAGTTTGAACCCAGCCTGGATGATCTGTGATTTAATGAGATTATGTCTCAAAACATAAAATGTAAAAAGGCTGGGAGGTAATTCAATAGAAAGATTCTGGGTTCGATCCCCAATACGGAAGGGTGTTATGGCTTGTATCTAGATGTTCCCCCAAAGCCTCATGCACTCCTAGGTGGGGCTTTTTGGAGGTGGCTGGATCTAGCATGCATGAATGTGGACTAAGGGTGTGTAAACATGGATTAAGGGTGTGATAACTGAATTAGTCCCTGATTGGTTTAACATAGTTCTGGATATGGATAATGGGAAGGCCCACCCTGGGTGTGGGTGGCACCAATCAATAGGTTTATGTCTATTGCTACTTACTGCTTCCTGCTACTTTGCTGCCTCCTGCCCATTGTGCCATGGACTGTTTCTCCTTTGTGATCCCCCTCCACCATGCCATCCTGCCTTGGATCCAGCTGACTATGGACTGAAACCTTTACAAACTGTGAACCAAAATAAACTTTTCCTCCTTTAATTTGGGTGTCAGGTATTTTTGTCCCAGCAATGTGAAAAGTAACTAAGACAGGAGAAAAGAGGGACTGTGTTAGTTTTCTCTCCAAAAGCAATCTGAATTAAAATTAAAAAACAAAACACAAGGAATGAGAGAAATTGCTTAATATAAAGTTATGAGACCCTGATGATGAAATGTCATACTTAGAGTTTCTTTAGCAGGAGAGGAATCAGGACATTTCTCATGTTTGCCCACATGGAAAGATCAGGCTACTTGATTTCCCTCTTGGAACAGCCAAGAAGGGATGTGGCAAATTTTAAGTGTGAAGGGAAGTGGTAGATTTTAAGTGTGAAGAGGTATTACCTTTAAGAAAGGTAATACCTATGGTTGGTACGCCCTTTCTCTTCAGCCTTCAGATGGCTAGTAGTGACAATGTCTTATGTTGAAAGAATGTCAAAATGTTTCTTGTTGCTCACTTGGAAGAGGGTTGTCGTGTAAAGCACTTTCATGCAGTAATAGGTTCTAGGAATTTACTTCTGGAAGCTATATCATATGTTTTACTGTTTTTGTTTTGTTTGTTGTTTTGTTTTGTTTTTTGCAATAATGGGGACTGAACCCAGAGCTTCTTACATGCTAAGCATGAAGTCTACCCCTGAACCACACTCCCAGCTCAGCCATTGCAATTATCTGTCAAACTAAAATATGTTCTACCACAAGGGAGACCCATGTCTTTTTCATCTTAAACATTTTGTTTTTATTTACTTGTGTATTTATTTTTAGAGAAGACTTTATCATATTTAATCAGATTTTTCCAGTTAATAAGGCTCTCTCTTGTTTTAAATTATTTACTTGGGGAAGCTGTACTTTGGGCCATTTGACTACATTTTCATGCACTAGAATCCCATCCTAGCCTGTAGTCCTTGGCTGTTTAAAATGATATGTATACAGGGCTGAGGATTTAGCTCAGCGGTTAAAGTGCTTGCCTTGCAAGCACAAGGACCTGAGTTCGAGCCCCAGCACCACAAAAAAAAAAAAAAAATGATATGTATACATTTGTGGAACAGAATTTTTAAATCCTAAAAAAATTCTTCCCACTATCAGTGGAATAAGATCTGAAAGGGGGTGGGTTGTGAAATGATAGTTATCATTACTGAACTGAATTCTTTTCTGTTTTTATTGTATGTCTGTCTCTCTGTTGGATAGGTGATTCTGAAATGACAATTACCACTGGATCTGGAATGGCCTCAAAGGCCCATGCATTGAAAGCGGGATTCACAGCCCATGATGCTGCTGGAAGGCGGAGGAACCTTAAGGGGCGTGGCCCAGTGAGAGGTCCTCAGGTCATTGGGGTGGGCCTTGGAAGGGGACTTGGTGGGGGCAAGGTCCCTCCTCCTGTCCCAGCCACACAATCTCTGCTGTGATGTGCTGCCTCCCTAAAGGCCCACAAACACGGCCAATGAACCACGGACTAACACTTTCAAAACTGTAACCCCAAACACACCTTTTCTTTTTATAAGTCAGTTATCCCAGATGGTTATTACAGTAACAGGAAGCTAAGACAGCGATTTTTAAAAGAATAACTAGAAAGCGCTCCCAGCGATGCCATTTCCTACAGACTCTCCCCCTCTACTGAGGCCTCCCTGTGAGGGAGACACTGCCCACCACACTCTATAACAAGGCGGGGGGACACTACCGTGGGGCTTAGAGGTCCTCCATCCTGATGTCACACTCCTCACGTGGCTCAGCACAGCTCAGTATCGCCAGAGAGAACAACCACAGGCAGGAAGCAAAGTTAACAATACCTGGTAGATGTGCGTTTGTGATACACTGAGAGAACCGGAAGCCAGAAAAGATAAGACCCGCTACCCCGATGGCTTCTGAACCCCCACCATTCATTCGTCCAGGAAGAACGACAAAGAGAGGACTGAGAGAAACCAGTAACCCCAAGGTCCCCATAACCCCCAGGCCACATTGCCAGCATGTGTGAGAACAGAGGACAAAAATCTGTTGGCTGTTTGAAGGATTTCTACAAAAGTCTGAAGGACCCAAGTTCCTGAGGCCTCTGAAGTGTTCTGTGAGGGAAGCCAAATGGTGGGTGAGGTCGTGTTGGACAGGTAGGACCTTAGCAAGTCCTGAGGCTGGCTGACTTCTCAGCCATTTGAGCCTCTCAGCAGAATCGGTCCTGCTCTTCCGGCCCATGTGGTCACAGAGGCCCCGAGCACTCTGAAGCACACACTGCTGCTCAGGCTACTGACCCTGCACGCTTCTCACCTTCCCTTCCCCAACCTCTTCCCTGCGTTTATGAATAACATTTAGGGGTCACTCTAACGTGATTTGCTATGTAAACAGATTGGTTAAAGTTGATCCACTCTCAAATTCCTGATTTTATCCTCCTTAATTATCACCCCCAACCTAGGATTAGTTTCTTTACTTGTTATTTGATGGTTGATCTAGGAAATAGTCTTCTGATTTACATGTAGCAAGCTATTTAAGCCATATATATATATATACATATTCTATAGCTAAAATGTTTGTGATCTTACTAATATAGAAATGGTCTTTGCTTGACAAAGACAATCATAATCCTCAATATAGTTAAAATGATAAAATGCAGGATGACCAGTTAAAATAACAGACTGTCCTCTCTGCAAAGGAAGGATGTATCATATCATGCTACTGAAGAAATATATATATATATGTTCTTTTTAGAAGGGGGAAGAGGAAGAGTACTTGCTCAGAAGCTACACGGTATTCTCTACAGGAAGATGGAAGGAGCAATAATTGTTTTGGTTTGAGGCTACAGAAACAAACTATCTTTTAATTCAGACATCAAAAGATTTGGGCTAGTTAACGTGTGTGTGTGTGTATGTGTGTGTGTGTGTGTGTGTGTGTGTGTGTGTGTGTGTGTGTGTTACCGGAGACTGAATCTAGGACCTTCATACTGAGCTACAGGCCTTTTAAAATTTTTTTATTTTGAGTCAGAGTTCACTAAGTCGCTAAGCTTCCCAGGCTGGGCTCAAACTTGCCATCCTCCTCCCTCAGCCTCCCAGAGTGCTGCAATTATTACAAGTGTGTACCACCACACCTGGCCAGTTAGCTGACATTTTGGAATAAAATTATAAAACTGGGTTAACTAAAAATCACACTTATCCAGGTATTACTAGAATTTGATTTCAGTGTTTCAAGCAATAAAATCTCTTGGACACAGGCAAATCTTGGGATATAAGATAAATGTCCTGTCATTTATTCGCCCAGCCCATCAGTGCTATACTCTCGCTATGAGCTTATTGTGAGCCAGGCACTGTTCTGAATCTGGAGGTATGAAGATGAATGAGACCAGCCGCCTCCCAGGGAAGTCAGTCAGGAGAATGGCTAGCTAATTACAACGCAAACTAAAAAAAGCCATGATGTGTATGTAGCAGAGCCTGATCGGGGCCGGGGGATTCCAGAAATCACCACAGGGGAGCAGCCCCTTGCACTGAATTGCGAGACTTCATCAGGCAAAGATGGCATGGAAAGGCCCTGCAGCTGACAGCCCAGCTCACAGAAAGGCTCGGTGGTCTCAGCCGACAGAGCTGGCACATTCAAGTCACTGTCTCCCGGGGTCCCTGGCGGGCTTGGCAAGGTCAAGTGAGAAAGGAACTCAAAACCAGCTCCTAAGAGGCCTTCTAATAGCAGGGTGTGGTGTGGTGCGCTGCCGCCAAGCCCAGCTACTCAGGAAGCTGACGCAAGAAGATCGCGAGTTCAAGACTAGCTTGGGGAACTTGTAACTTAAAAAGACTGTTTTCAAAAAAAATTTTTTTTATGGGCTGTGGTTAGCACACTGTTAAGGTCCCGGGTTCAATTTCCAGTACTACACACACACACACACACACACACACACACACACACACACACAGAGATGTGTAATGAAGCCAAGGGGATTGGAATCTTTCCCATGGAAATGAAAAACCACTGAAGGAATAAGTGCAGGAGGAAAATAATTGCATTTTGTTACAGAACGATCACTGCCGGTTGTGTATACATGGGTTGGAGCCTAGGCCAGAAGCAAAGAGACTGGCTAAGAGGTAGGGGAATAGCCTCGGTGATGTTCATAAAGGTCCATAGCAGGGCAGAGAACCGGCTCTGTTTTGGCCAAGCTGAGCTAAAGGCTCCGGCATGCGTCCAAGGAGAACCAACACCAGAGGGGTGCTGGGCGGTGGAGAGACGCAGCAGCAGGGGATTATTCTCAAATCTTCAGCCTCCAGCGGGATGAAAGCTGGGAAAGTGGGTATAATGACGCAGGAATGGTGTGAGGTCTGAGGGAAGCGGGGATAGTCCTAGTAGGAGACCTAGAAGAAAATGACATCATAAGACCTGGGGAAGCAGAGGATTTTAGTAACTGCTTCGATCTGATAAATGCCATGGACAAAAACATAAAACAAGGAGAGGAACAGGTCCTTTGGGTCGAGCTATTAGGAGGCACATGTGACCCGGACAGAGCAGTTTGAGTGTGAGTCTGGCGCTGGGCCGCCTGCAGG
The DNA here is from genome assembly GCA_004026905.1 of Hystrix cristata. Taxonomy (NCBI): domain Eukaryota; kingdom Metazoa; phylum Chordata; class Mammalia; order Rodentia; family Hystricidae; genus Hystrix; species Hystrix cristata. The sequence goes on along the minus strand of PVJO010011879.1, from coordinate 41,951 downwards.
GGGCTGGGAGGTGGAGATGAGAAGATACAGTGTGTTGGCCACTTTCAAAGAGATCCAGAGACCGGGAAGGAAGATGGAGAGAAGTGAGAGAAGGGCACAGGACAGCTGAAACGACGTAAAAGCTCAGCACCTCTACCAAAGAGAATAGAGAATATGGTTACTATTAAGAAGTACCCCCCACCTAATTGTCTTAATTTTTTCCATATTGACTACAGCAGGGTTGGAAAACTTTTTCTTAAAGGGCCAGAGAGTAAAAATTTTGTTTTCCGAGACAGGCTCTTGCTTTGTAGTTCAGGCTGGCCTTAAACTCACAGCAATCTTCCTGCCTCAGCCTTTCAAGTGCTGGGATTATAGGTGTGTGTCACCATACGTGGCAACAGTTTAGATTTTATCAGCTAAGAGGCAAAATAACAGGCTATTACATATATACTTATTTATAAAACCATTAAAAAAATAACCATTTACAAATGTGAAGACAATTTGTAACCTTAGGACCAGCAAAAAAGGAAGCTGGCTGGTTTGGCATTGGGTCTTAGTTTGCTGTACGCTGGACCTCTTTTTTCTGAAGGAAGCGATATTATAGACACTATCATAGTTTAGATTTTAAATGTCCCCCAAAGGCTCACAGATCAAAGACGTGGTCATCAGCCTGTGGGACTATTGGGAGGAGGTGGAACCCTAAAGGGGTGGGGCCCCAGGGAGGAAGTGAGGTCATGGGGTGTGGCCTTGAAGGGCAGCCATTGGGACCCCAGCCCTTCATCTCTATGTTCTCTGACAGCAATGAGGTATCTTCAGTCATGTGCCCTGCTGTGATGTTCTGACTCACCACAGGCCCAAAGGTGACCACTGACAGAAACCATGAACCAAAATAAACCTTTCCTTCTTACAAGTTAATTTCTGAGGTAGTTTATCACAGTGATATAAATATGCACATGTCTCTAATCAACACATAGCATAATTTTGTAGTTGAAAACATAAAAAATGATTATTCTATACATAATAATGCCCTCTCTCTCTCTGTTTCTCTCTGATGACAAGGTCTTGCCACATAATCGGGGCTGGCCTGGAACTCCTGGACTGAAGTGATCCTCCTGCCTCAGCTTCCCAAGTATCTGAAACTACAAGAGTACAGCACTACACCCCACTTGTACATAATAATCTTCAACTGGCTATTTTCTGTCAACATTATTTTTTGAGATTGTTGATGTATGTTGCTCTGGCTCATTACTCTTACTCACCCTGTAATATCTCATTCTGTGACTACATGAAGCTATATTTTTCTTTCTTATGTTCATAGGCATTTAGGTTTGTTCCTTTTTTTTCCCCTCTAATTTTACAAATTATGTTATAATCAACATTCTTAGTGGTGTCTCTTTTTTGTGCATTCATGAATGACCTAGAAGTAAATTGTTGGAAAGGTAGAGTAACAACACCTTCAGTTTACTAAATATTTTCAAATTGCTTCTAGAACAACTCTACAGGAATATTTCCTGTTCTAGTAATCTGATATACTTGGGAACCTGAAAATTATCCTTTTAAATGTATAATGAGGGGCTGAGGATTTAGCTCAGTGGTTAAAGTGCTTGCCTTGCAAGCACAAGGACCAGAGTTCAATCCCCAGCACCAAAAAAAAAAAAAAAAAATGTATTATGAAATGTCAAGAAACCAAGGAAACACCCAGGGCCCAGAAGGTGCTAAAAAACAAAACAACAACAACAACAAAAAAACAAGAAGAAAGATTAAAGAGGAAATAAAAATCCAAATCCACAGTTGACAATGGGGATTTTCTAAAACACAGATACAAAGATTCAGGCCCCCAGGAAGTAAGACTCTACCTGCTTTAGGGGAGCTGGTATCCATACATTGGATCAAAAGTTAAAGCTAAAACACCAGCCCATGATAAAAAAAAATCTTGCAGTGGCCAATTTCAAAGTCAGGTGAGCTCATCCTGACACATATGAAACCTGGACCCTCCTCTGGGGATGGAATAAAGCATGCCAGGCAAACGCTCTACCACTCGACACGAACCCGGGACCCCACCGATCTGCAGTCTGGCTTCATCCAATCAGACCTTCCTCCTTTTTGGCAATCACCTCAGTCTCCCTGTTTCCTCCTCTAGTTACTGCCTGGGCTCACTGCTGCCTTAGACCTTGCTGAAGTCTCGGGTCCCCCTCGTGCAGCTCTTGGAGGCTGAGCCCTGCTGCCGTCCTCCCCACCCCACAGCTGGGTTGAGCTTGACATCCAGTCTCCAGCTCCCCTCAAACTCACCACATCCCTGTCCCCATTTCTTCCAAATCCTAGTTCATGGCGGCAGAATGGAGGTTGTACTGGAAAGGTATTGGAGATTAGAGCACTTTATAGTAGCTCGGTGATGGGATCAGAAGATTTGGGGTTAAATTAGCCAGGGCAAGCCAGCCTGTGTGTGCCAGGCGCTCCCTGAGTACCTCCAGACTTTCATCTGGACTAGAAGTCAGCAGGTTCAACAAGCAGCTAGATTAGCTCCACATGAACTTCAGATGAAAGCCATCAAGTTGTTAGTAACAGGTTTAAAATAAAGACATAAGAGAAGGAATAAACAACCAAGCTAAAGTATGCCCTAAGACGTTCTGTGTTTAAAAAGGATAGGCTTTCTAGAAATGCAAAATATGATCACGGAGATCAAAAGCCCCGTGGCTGGCACAAATGCTGATCGCGGTAACACCCCTCCCACCTGCCATGCTCAGTTCCTGTTTCCCCACATCTCCACCAACTGAGGAGGGTGGTGCAAACTTTGTCCAGGTAGGCAAATTGCAAGTTGCATTATCTCTTTCCAGAACTGAGCTCGTCCCGGCCCAGATTTTCTCTCTTCTGGTTTCCTGAGGTTCCAAATTACAGATAGAAAAATACAGAAGGACTTTAAATCTCATGCCCTCCCCGCCCGTTTTCGTTTTGTTGGGTTTTCTTCTGGTCCTCAGGCTCGGCTCTCAGCAGGCCCCATGGCGACTCTGCCTGGCTTAGCCGTCCTCCCCTCCCTGCTTCCCACACCCCGCAGCCTCTTACCCGCGCGGCTGCAGCACGCTGGCTTCCTGCCTCTGGTCTTAGCCCTGCGAATCCCCAGGTTCTCTGATTGCTCACTCGGCGGCGGCGCCGTTTCAGCTCCTCCCCCACCCCGCAGCTCAGGTTCAACCAGACTCTCACCTTTCCTTTTCCCATCGGCCAAAACTCAGGCTAATGCAAGAGATGCCGATATTAACGTGCAGTAACTCTGGGGCCCAACCGAGAGTTATGAGACATTTTGTACCCACAGCAAGGCGGAGTCCAAGTCTCCCAACCTAAAAGTAGACGCAGAACCTGGCAGAGAGCGAAGACCCTGAAGGGGATGGCGTGTGGGTAGATGGATAGATGGAGCACAGGCTCCAGGCAACGGATCTTCCTTAGACCCGTGACTTAGCTCTAGACTTTGGCAAGCCACTTGGCTGCTCCGCGCCTTGATTTTCTCACAGGGGAAGACAGGGATAATAGTATCCACCTTATAACACTGTCTGAGAACTAAATATGTTAGTACATGTTTTGAACAGTGTCTGACATGTAATAAGCACTGTATATATTAGCTATGATCATCGTTAGAACTTGAAGGTGGGACTGTCCCAGGAAATAGAAGATGCCATCACTCTTTCCTTTCCACATTTTCTCCAATCCTTATACAGATCTTACACGTCGGAATGGGATTTCTTTGTCCCTGGCCACCAGAGCAGCTACAGACTCCTTGTTTCTGCTTCGTGCCCTTCAGCACTTGCTTCTGCAAACCGGTCTGCAGTGGCAGCTAATAAATCCCATGCTCTTGGTGCTTGGGAGGTCACTTTCAGTTTTCTGGCAGCATGAAGCCCTCACGGACAGGGCACAAGGTAAAGAAGGAAGGTGGGAACACAGCAAAGCGTGGCCTTGACTTCAAACTTTCTGAGGATCCTGCCTGACCAAAATAAAACGATGATCATCTATTGGTCAAAGTTCTGGAAAAGCTGCTTTCTTATTTGTCTCCCGGTGACTTGCAAGCGGATTATTTCACTCAGTCCTGCATCAGGCTCAGGAGTAATGAGGCTGATTAATCATAGACAGTAATGCTGCCCGTTCCTTCTTAATAGATGCTTGTGCTGGGATACATCTCAGACTACGCCTGCAAGGGGGAGTCGGGCTCTTCGGGAGGTTGGATTCTTCTACTGAACATCCCCCAGATATTTTTCTAAGAATTCAAAGAAACACAAATGTGACTCCTATAAACTAACTTGAAGTTTTAGGCACCATTAGTTCAAAAAGATATACCCACACTAATTAATTTAAAGACTAAGCCTCAATTTGGAATAGCATTCCCTTGACTAATGTCACGGTCATAAGCTTTTATTAAACAGCTTCTTGCTTTTTTCTACACGTCGGCAATCCAGGCAGGGTCCCGTAAGCATATTGCAAGAGACACAGCTTTCCTCTTTGACTTCCCCTGACCTTCCAGCCTATCCGTTTTTAGGAACTCATCAGTTTTTGGTGATAAGCCTCACACCCATTCTACAGATGATTTTAGTATTTATCAACAATTATTGAGTTCCTGATTTATGCTGAACAAGGGTTTTGAGGAAATCAAAAGATGAACTAAGGAGAATTCTCCCTGGAGGTGTTCACAGTCCCTTCCAGTTCCAAAACTTTGTGCATAAAACCATACAGTGACTGCCAAACTCATTCTGAACATTAATCTCAATTCCAACCAAACTGCTTCCAGGAGGAATGGTTTGCCATCCTTCCCCTTCTGGTTTCCTGCACAAATGCCCAAGGACACTACGCAGAGCACGCAGGGACAACAAATGTCCCCGGGAATCATCACGTCTGTGAGGTTGATGACTAGCACCCCCATCCTGTTTAAAGAACTGTAGCTTGAGAAATTTCCTTCTGTGTCAAGCACTGTCTGCACTAGATGTCAGCAGTATCCATTGGCAAAAACCAAAGCGGCAAGTTTATTTACCAAGTCAACAAAACCATGAGAGGCAATCAAGGGTGTTTTGCATGTTACAGCAACTGTCAGGACAACTAATCAATTTCTGCTTTTAACCTAAAAGAATGAGATTTAATATTTGGTCTTTTCCAATATCTTTAATTGATTACAATCATATTACTTTTGCAAATAAACTTTCCAACAGTAACAACCAATGCAAAGAAAATATCCCCCTGAATAAAAAGATCAAAGACAAGCAGATGAAAGAACTTTCTCCATGTGTTAGACAGTGGATGCCTGGTAACTCCTCAGTTAATTTCCTGTTTACATTTTTCAAACTCATGGTTTTTCTCTAAAATGCATTCCAGTAGTAGATTACTGTACCCCAGTTTTCCAAGAGTTTTTGGAACCAGCAGACCTCTCAGCCCACGCTGTTAAAAGCAAATCCATTATCTCTGTTCCTATTCGATTGCAAAGTTCTTTTTCCATGAACTGCCAAAAAGTTTATGGTTTTCTTAATGTGCCCATTAAAGTTGCTAGATTACAGGGATTCACGCATCTTAGAAGACGAAATTGCAAGAGGTTTAAATCAAGCGAGAGGACTGGGGCGCGATTAGACGGCGGCAGCACAAGCCAAGTCCTCCCTCCACCCCTCCGAGACACGGTTTTAATTTTCTCCACTTTCACAGAAAGGATTAGAGATTCCGGGTGTGCCCCTCCCTTGCCGAGTCCTGTACCGCGCCCACAGGCTTCGGGATCCCCGGGCGGGCGGGAGGTCGCTTACCCCGCTCGGTCGCGAGGCCCAGGACCCCGAGGAGGGCGGCCTGCGGGGCGCTCATGTCAGCTCCGGGGGATGCTGCGCTGCGCTCCGGCCTCTGCCACCGCGCACATTTCCTGTTTCCTGCTTGTTTGGGTCGGTGCTCACTCGAAGGAGAGGTGTTTGCCTGTTTTTTAGGAAGTGATGTAACTCTGCAGGAGCCTGTCAGACCAGCAAGGGTTGCAAAAGAGAAGTTGCTCGCCCGGCTCTGATTCAGCGAGCGAAGCCACCGCAGCCCCGCGAAGTCCCGGCCTCCCGCTCTCCAAACTGTCCCCCGCAAACAGGTCTGCTGCTCGGATGTCATTCAGGATCTGGGGCCACGCGGTCCTGGCTTTGCGATTTTGCACACGCCCCAGGTGAGCCTGGAGCCTGGGACAGCGCTGTCCCCAGACTGCTCTGAGCCGGTGGAAACGTGCTCCGTGGGCGCTGTCCAAAGAGTAGCCGCTAGCGCCCTGACTCCTGAGCCCGTGAGAGGCGCCTAAGGCAAACCGAATTTTTATCTCATTCCTAAAAATGAAATTTAAACAACTCTCAGGGCCAGTGGCTGCCCTGTTGGACATCCGGGCCCAGACAGCGGGGACAGCTGTGTGCTCAGAATGCCACCAGGCTCTTTTGTCCAGCGCGGTCCAGCCCTCGCTCGGCGGGAGGGAACCCGGCCAGGCGCATCTGGAGGTGGAGCACGGCGCCACCCCGCGTCTGCAGGCGGTGCTCCTCAGCCCAGAGAGAACCGGTCTTCCCACGGATCCGGCTCCCAAGCAAAACATGCCAGGCAGGGCAGGGAGGGGCGGCCTGCGTGTCACCTGTCCCCTCTCTTGCATGACAATAAACTTGTTAAGGCGCAAAGTGGGACTGAAGGGAAGTAGAATTCGGGTGGAAACCCGGAGGTGTCTGTTGCGGATAAATGGGGAGGGAGAGTGCCTGTGTGCCATTTCAGTTGTGTCTCTGGGCCCAGGCGCAGGCCCGAGCACCGCAATTTCCCAATCGCGTCTGCCCACTACGGGCAGACAGGGGCGCGTTTGTGCTCCAGCCCTTCCCGCGGACGCCGTCTGACTCGCCACTTCGCCATCCTGCCCGGTGGCTGGAATCACTCAGCCCCCACACGGTGTGGACTTCTTAGTAACATTAGTCTTGCTTATCTCAGTCCTTATCTTCGAGGAACAGGTTGGTGATTCACGTAATGATCAGTTATTCTTAGATTTACAGTATGCACTTTAGTGCTTTAAACTGGCAAGTAAATTCACTCTTGATGAAGAATGCTTTCGTCCACTTTAGGGGACAATACAGAACAGTAGAAGAAAATAGATGTCTTCAAGACCAAGTGATTGCTTTGAAAACAAGAGGGAAAGAGCTCTTCAGACTCTCGCCGAGCGTGTGACCAGACTGCTGGCTCCGAGGCCCTCTGGGGCCGAGTTCTGGGTGGCAGTTACTCTGGCGGGTGCGAGTGTCCCCAGCTGTGACACACATGTGCGAGAGAGAAGGCCCAGGCTTGAGAGTTCTCTTCATTTTTTCCGTTTCTGCCCTGTTAAAAGCATGGCTGGCACCCGGGCCTGAAGCATGTGTTTGGCAAGAGCCAGGTTATAAGCCTCGGATTCTTTCACCTAAAAACCACAGCTCAGTCTGGTGTTGCCGTCGGGTGTCTGGGCTAGACCACAGACTGCCTTCTTGCGCAGTGCTCTGCTGAGCCCCAGGGCACAGCCAAACAGCTCCACAGCTTGGACAAGTGGGCTTTGAACTGCTTTTGAGCAGCCGGACAGTAAATCAGAGCAGTGTACAAAAATCTGCCGAGGGAGGCTGCAGAGAAACTCTGCACAAGCTTGTAGTTTTCTTTTGACCCCTGCACTCACTGAGACCCTTATGGTGATAAAGCTTATCTGAGGGGGAAGGAAATTACCATCATTGATCAGAAAGTGGCGACAACCCAGTGATCCGTCCGCTGAAGTTCAAATCCCAGGGAGACCACATGGGAGGGAAAGGGCTACTTACCTTGTTTGTTCTAATTTTGCCAACCATTAATTCTGGCAAGTGGCCACCTGGGCTCATATTAACCCTGATACGCTTGCTTGAGGCAGAGAGTCAGGGACTCAGTGCTAATGGGGAGACATCAGGAGCCTCCACTGTGGTGAGGCTGGCAAATGTCACCTTGGTGGCTCTGGGTGGCTTTCCGCTGCAGAAAAGGGGCTGGGTGCCTAGAAATGCCCTGCAGCCTCCTCACACCGCATAAGTGACTCTTGAGCAATTCCTTCTCCTGTCCCTTCTGTCCCCCCAGCCAACTCCATGGGCCATAAAAGAGGAGAGACAGAGGGAACAAGTCCAGCAGTGAGTTTCTTTTTCTTGTGCACGAATGGGTTCAAACCCAGGGCCCCATGCATGCTGGACGAATGTTCTACCACTGACCTACATCTCCGGCTCTTTTTGAATTTTGAAACAAGCTCTTGCTAAATTGTTCCGAGCAGCCTCCAACCTTTGATCCTCCTGTCTCAGCCTCCCAAGCAGCTGGGATTACAGTCTGTGCCACTTTACCAGGCACAGAAGTGAGATCTTACAACGTGCGCAAACTCCCGTTCCCTTTTCCGCCCCAACCTTGCCACCACCCTGCCCCCGCGCAGAGGTTTGACACACATACACACGCAGGGACACAGGCGTGCAGGCATACGCCCTGCCTCCTCTCACACATGCATTAATGCACCCTGGGGAATGAGCAGAAGCAGGCAAATGGGGCCGGGCCATGCTACTGAATTCAGAGCCTAACACAGCAGGGACTGGCCTCCCTCACAGTCGTTTTGGCAGAGACCCAGGGCAGGCGGCGGAGTGGCGGAGCGTCTCAGAGGAAGCACAGGTGTGCCCCGATGGCAGGTTTTGGGCATGGGGAACTAGCAGCAAGTTCTGGTTGTTGGTGGCAGCGATTTGTGAGTGGCCCATATTTGGCTTCTCCCAAATTAGAACTGGGATGAAAATTAGGGGAGCTTCAGATGAAGCTCTGACTTCCTGTGTGTCTGATTTACTCATACAGCAGCTGACTTCCAGGACTGGTTTTCTAGGCTGATTTTTGCAGATCGTAGGTCCAAGTGCTGTGTTTTCTACCCGATCTGCCACTGTCCATTTGGATGTTGAGTCTTTCCACACCTCCCACATACACACTCACACACTCATACAATGTATACACATGCTCTCACACAGGAAACACCCACCCCGGCTTCCCATGAACTTTCTGGGGCTCCTTTCCCTGTCTAAATGCCAGCTGGTGGTAGCTGACAGCTCCTTGGTGTTTGATTCTCGAGGCCAGCCCCTCAGACGAGGCGATGGGCACATGAGAAGGGGGCCGTCAGTCACGCGGAGGAAGTCGGGAAGGTGCGGGAAGGAGGCAGATGAAGGCCCAGATGCTGAAGGGTGCCCAGAGAGAGACGACTGGGTGGGGCAGGGCAGGACCAGGGTGTAAGGTAGAAGGAACCAGAACGTGGTGGAGCTGCAGCGGGAAAGGGGCTAACAGCAAAGTCACTGTTTTGGAAGTGGCCACCGTCCAGCTTGCACAGCCAGGTCCATGCTGGTCAGCCCATCTGCACCCTTGAGTCTCTGTCCCTGTGTCCTAGCCGCCAGTCCTGGACACACGCTGTTTGGCTGGCAGTGTAGAGTCTGGAGGACTCTGGGGCTTCTGCCGCTGGCCTCGGCCTATGCCTCCTGCTGGACGAGGGCCCCGAGGGCCAGGCAAATGGCCTGGCCACCACAGAGTGGACCTGGAAAGCATCGGGACTGTGGGCCAAATGGTGAAGGACCCCAGGATCTCTCTGATGGCCAGTGTCCCTGAGGGCAGGAACTTTTCTGTCTTCTCCTCCCATCTTCGGCATTTAGGAAAGGGCTTAGTACTTTTTTGAATGAACAAACAAGTGAATAAGTGAATAAAAATTCCTTTCATTACAATATTTTTAAAGTGGTTTGAAGGGAGCTCCTACGACCTAGTTGTTTGGGGAAGCTCATTAAAATGCAGAAGCTCTGGAGCTGAGGTCCAGAATGTTGCATTTCATTTTTGTCCACATCTTTGGGGTTTTTTGGGTTTTTTTTGCACGCATCAGATTTAAAGTCTTTATCAAGTTAATTATCATTAACATAGATTAATAGGCAGACTAACAGACCAAAAACTATTTCAAACACATAAAACAGTTGTACTACATCAAGGTACATTTTTAGATACATTGGCTATGCTGGATTACAATAATTCTTTTCTTTTTTCCTATTGTCTATCTTTTATTTTGTACTTTTATAATGTATTGGATTTCTCATATAAGAGAAACTATGCAATACGTAAGCTTGTGTGTCTGATTTACTTGAATTAAAATTATGGTCTCGAGGTAAATCTATTTTCTTACAAATGACTCAAATTTATCCTTCTTTGTGGCAGAGTAGTACTCCATTGTGTATAAATACCACATTCTCTTTATCCATCATCTGTTGATGGACATATAGGCTGTTTCCAAGATTTAACTATTGTGAATTGTGCTGCTATAAACATGGGTATGTATGTATCACTGTAATGTGATGACTTTAACTCTTGTAGGAAGATGCCCTTGAGGGGAATAACTGGGTCAAGTGGAATTTTTATTTTTAGTTTCTTGAGGAATCTCCATACTGATTTCCATAGTGGTTATACCAGTTTATACTCCCACCAACAATGGAGAAGGCCCCATGCTGCCCCTCCAGTGTTTGTTTTTATCTGATTTCTTGATGATGGCCATTCTTTCTGGAGTGAGATGGAATCTGAATGCTGTTTTAATTTGCATTTCTCAAATGACCAGTGATGGTGAACATTTTTTTATGTATTTATTGGTCATTTGTACTTCTTATCTGAGAAGTGTCTTTTCCAGAATGTTGCATTTTAAATGAAATTTGAAGTTTTTTTGTTTGTTTTTGTGGTGCTAAGGATTGAATCCAAGGTCTTCACACTGAGCTACATCCAGTCCCTTTTTTATTTTTTATTTTGAGTCAGGGTCTCACTAAGTCACTAGCGCCCCCAGGCTGGGTTCAAATTTGTCAACCTCTTGCCTTAGCCTCCCAGAGTGCTGGGGTTATAGGCATGTACTACCACGCCTGGTTTGATGAGATTTTTATGCACAATAAAACCTGAAAATTACTGTTCTCAAGTTTTAATTTTTAGCTCCTAGAAAGTTCTGTGCCCTTTATCAAAAAGTAAAAAAACAAAAATATATAGCATGCTGTATTTTCCCTTTTTGCCAGGACTGCCAGGAACCTTGGAACTAAAAGTTAGGCTTGGATGCGAAATGTTTATTTGCCCAGATGTCTTCACCTCTTCGAGGAACATTTCTTCCCCAGGTTAACTCTAACTCATCTTTCAGGACTAAGTCAGGAGACTTTAGAGAAGTCTGTGCTGTCCCTTCCCACTCCTCACCCTTCCGGGCTCAGAGAGGGTTCTTGGTTCTCCACCGTTGCCCCAGTAACACCCATCGGAGCAGATCTGTTTGCATCTCTTGCTCTTTCTCCAGGGCCCCTGACTGCCCCAGTGTCATTTCACTCCTCCCTGGCCGCCCACACCTGTTACAAGAACTCAACTTCCTCTCACTGCTTTTTCGGTTTTGATCAGGCCTTTTTCCTCCTAAATGTCTTCAAATATTTTTGCAAGTGAGACATACGATCATCAGTCTATACATCATATCTATACCAAAGTCCACCCCGCATGGTGAATGCAGGTTAGTGTTATCGCTGGCTTTTCTGTTTAATTACATATTCCAGATTCACAGTTGATGGTGTCCTGCTCAACTAAATCCTCAACACCAATGAATTTAGATGACACAGAGACGTGAAGGCTGGGGATATAGAAAATCATAAAAGAAATAGGAAAGAGTGCCGTTGGGACAATTCCAGGGCCAGGGTACACGTAGTTAGTGCCTCAAACAAGTGGCATTTGAGGGGCTGTTGAGTTGGGTGAGAAAGCCCAGGAGATGAATGGGGGGGACCAAGATTTATCATGTACAGGTACAAATTAACTATGATGAATGTGATCATTATGTTCATCTACAATGTACCAATACATATTCTTGGTATAAAATTTTTAAAAAGAAAGAAAGCGCAGGAGAGTACAGGGAGATTGTTTTTAAAGTAAAATGGGGCTTGGGAAGGAGCTCAGTGGCATGGCATCTGACTACCCCGAGGTGACTTCTATATTTTTTTTCTTATTACAGACACAAGACATATTTATAATGCAAAAATTAAAAACTCATAGAAGTAAACCAAAAGCATCTTATTTTTAATCCCTCTAGATCTCTCCCTATAGTAGTATTACTCCCACATTAGCTATTGTTGTTACAATCCTGCCAACAGACTAGTTGCAAAATTCACAGGTCACCAACTCCGATAGGAGAAAAATGGTAGTTTACTCTGTTTTCCTATTACAGCGTCAATTTTGAATTCTAGTGCTTACTGTAGTAGCAAGCAGAACACAGTCACTTAGGAATATACTCAGTTTAGTGAGAGCCCACATTTTCAAGATTTACCTCAATTATTTGAGGCCCCACCCCCACCCCCACCCCAACTGTCTGCCTTGTTTCCCTAAGGGCGGCCTTCAGACTGCCAAGGAATGGGAGGTTGTTCTTGGGCCCTTGGAATATGAAAGCCCAGAATTAAGTCTTTATGTTTGTCTCTGTGTTTTAGCTGTGCCTTCCTCTTCCTGACCAAATGGGCTCATCTGCTCACTTAGGTGGCCACAGGGAGCTGTCTGGGTAAACAGAGTTCATGTCTGTAGGTGTTTGCAACTGTCTTGCCTCGTGGTGATTTCAGTTACAATATAATGCAGCCCCCGGGAGGGATGGACGTGGTGAGAGACTGAGGGTACTCTGGGTTGGGAATCCAAAGTCGCAGGTCTCAGGTTCTTTTGTGACCTCTTCCCTTGGCCTTATCCACTTTCTCTGCAAAACACTGGGGCTGGCGACACGCTGTCCCAGGCCCCGCACACACTTTCTGCGTACTAACAAACATTTTTTATTTAAAAAGCTTTTCAGAAAAAAGGTAGACCTCAGTTTCTGGAGACAGAACTGCTGCAAACACTCAGCCAGGACCTCAAGCCGTCCCGTGACCACTGAGACCCAGAATGAGGCGGCCGTGACAGGGTGAGGGTGGGGACAGCGGCTTGCAGACTGCCACAGGCACCTGGGAACTGCCGTAGCCAGGCCTGGGGGTGTGACTCAGTGGCCAAACATGTGCTCGGCCTGCACGAGACCCTGTGTTTGACTCCAAGAGAGGGAGGGAGGACGGAGGAAGGGAGGGAGAGAAAAAGGAAGGGAGCAACAGAAGAAAGATAGAAGGGAGGAAGGGAGGGAGGAAGGAAGAGAAAGGGAGGGAGGGAGAAAAGAGGAGGAGCGGCCACATCGACACAGTGGGTTAGTGACACACAGCAGTTGTGAATCTGGGGTGGGAGAAAGGAAATAAACAGGCACATGCAGAAAAGGGAAGTGTGAAGTATGTAGTTCCTTTTCTGTCCACGAGGCCACAAGGGCAAAGCTTATCTGACAGGAAGAGCAGAAGTCTCTGAGTCTGCAGCGAGAGCCACTCAGCTGCCCCCATGTGGCAACGCCAAGCGCTGCCGGGGGACTGAGATTCAGCACCCAGAGTCAGCCGCAGCTCTGCTGCATGGTGAAGGGTCACTTGCTTGAATAGCTCATTGCCATGTTCTCTCTTGACAAACGGTGACCCTTTGAGGACACAGGTGACCATTCCCAGGTCTTCAGGCCTCTGTGAGTCACAGTCGTGCACTGCGGCTTGGTAGTTCCTCCTGTTAGATTAGGCAGAGTCTATTCCCACGTCTTATGGACATGGGCCTAGGCCCTACGAGACTTGCTGTGGCAAAGAAATAGGGATGGAAGAGACAAGGCAGTGGGAGTGGGTCATTATGAAGTGGTGGTTAGGAATCTTTCCAAACTCTGACTCGCCCCACTGTGTCCCTGTGCGCTTGCATTTCTATGAGTCCTGTAATGCGAAGCGGATTCCAGCAAGATCAGAATCCTGGAATCCAGCCTGACCTGCAGACTGTGTGCACAAAAAGAAATGCTTAGGACGGTAAACTATTGAAGCTCTTAGGATCATTTGTTACACAGCATTAATGTAACAAAAGCAGATCGATGTAACTCAGGATTCTTCACTCAGGAGTTGCAAACCTGAATAGGGAAGAGACGAAAACTGAGAACTGTTTTCGGCAGGCAGAGTAACTCTGAGAGATACGAGGGCCATCCACCCTTTGAGACTGCCGCATTCCCCTCCTCCTGCAGGGATGCTCAGTCTAGAACTGGCAGTTGTGAACTTGGCAGCTGATTCAGGCTCCTGAGTGCTGGAACTTGTATTACAACCTGTGCTCAACAGGCAGCAAAGATTTCGAGAGCCCTTAGTCCCTGCAAGCTGCACTCAGGACCATTAGCACCTTGTATTCTGATTATGTAATGGCGACCTCTCTTTCTGCACTAACCAACCATCGGTTTCTAGAAAGCGGGATCCACGTCAGAATTAACCTGACGGCTTCCTTCTACTCAAAGCCTCGTCCTACAGGAGAGAACCTAGAGCCAATCAACATGTGGAATGAACCAAGGGAAAACATAAAGAACTTAAAAGTGCCCTTTATTTAAACGAGATTTTTAAAAAGTCTATTCTTCGTGCATGAGTACCTGCATTTATAAGTGGCTCTAAGTCACTAAATCAGAAACAGAAAACCATTCTCACTGTCTCCCCACCCAGGATTCATTCTTGAACCTTTGCTGGGGAGAATGAGCCCAACACAACTCTGCCTACACACCCAGCGTGGAGCTGTTTCTTTCCATTGCTTCTTTTGGGAAAAAAAAAGTCAGACAACAGGATGGAGGTTTGAATGTTTGGAGTTTTGTATGTGACACTCTGTGGGGCTTTGGCTGGAGGGAGTGCCCGTTTTAGATACTTGCTGAGCACTAGTAAAACCTTTTTGACCCTTCAGTGATGGAAAGTTTTTCTGGCTGGGGATGGAATGAAAGAAAATGCGTTGCCTTTGCGTACGAACATGAGCGTGTTGAAAAACAAAGAAAAAAACCTGTGCTTGCCTATGCATACAATACCGGAAGGAAGGGGTACCCGGGAATTAAAAGCTCACCTCCGGAGGGGGATGGAAAGATAGGATGTGAAAGGTACGGGCGCAGGAGAGGAAATAAAGGAGACATTCTACCCTTAATAAGTTTCTCTACTATTTGAAAAAAATAACTGATACCTTCTGTTACGTTTTCTTACTGCTCTACCACTGAGCTATACCCATAGTCCCCACCTTCCTAATAGTAAGAACCCAGCAACAAAAAAGGATGCATGAGGAGAAAAAGGAAACGCAATTATGGGATGACCTTCAAGTCAGCAGGTAGGTTGGAGGTACCAGCAGGAAGAGGAGAGACGGCTCAGTGAAAAACACTTGGACTTTAAGAGAAACGATATGTCAAAATCATAAATCGTATGTCAAAAGTAGGACTGTTTAGTCAACAAAGATGGAAGGGATGTATTGGAAAAGAGGACATATTTCTGAGCTCAATATCAAAAAATGAAGTTTGTTCCAGGAGGTTGTGTGGACAGAATTCAGAGAAGCTACGACGTCTGTATGTGGATGACTGCAAAGATGTCTTTATAAAGGGTGGGCGGGGCTGCAGGGTACAATGTGGAATTGAAATAAACCTGTTTATTTGTTGACCGGAAGAGATAGCACAGGGGTCTGGGGAAGAGTTGGCAGGAAGAGATGGAAGGGTGACCTGGAGACAGTTCTAAAAGCCTATACGGAGCAAACGGGGAGGGGGGACTTGACTTTCAGGGGACATTAGCCAATGTCTGGAAATGTTTTTGAGTGCCAGAACTTGGGGGTGCTACTGGCACCTACAGGGTAGACATCCTGCCACACACAGGCCTGCCTCAGACCACCAAGAATGATACAGACCGAAATATCTATCACGCCAAGGTTGGGACGCCTGTGCTGAGCAGAAGTGAATGACGAGATGTATTGAGAGGTGACTGCAGGATGTGTGTACTTTACAGTGTACAGTGTGTCCATGTCTACGGGTCCTCATCACACACCTTGCAAGTGGCAGGGGAGGCGTCTTTCCTTTTTCCTTCCCCTCCTCCTCCCCTCCTCCTCTTCCTTCTTTCCTCCTCCTCCTCTCTCTCTCTCTCTCTTTCTCTCCCCCCCTCTCTCCAGGGATGAAAGCCAGAGCCTCACACACCCTAGGTGAGAACCCTACCACCGAGCTACACTCCAGCCTTCTGGCATTTTATTCCCCGAGAGCCCTGGGGAAGAAGTCAGGGGACAGACCCAAATCCGGTCATCTTCAGTGCTCCTTCCTGTCTACCGCCTCTCCTGTGGAAGCTCCAGTGGTGCGCTGCGGCCAGCTCTGAACTACATACATGGTTGGTGAATATGTTCCTTGCTCCAGACACTGACTTAGTGAAAGCAAAAGTAGAAAAGTCACAATTTAGAGGTGCAGTAATTGGAAGAAGGTGATATTAAAGTATTCAAGTTCAGTAAAAGTGCTACAGTATCTTCTCTTTTTTTGATGGCTCTTGGTCACACTTTGTTATACACTCTCAGGAGGAGCTTTTGATAAACAGAGGTCTGGAGGTGCTTGGCTTGCGCAGGGAAGGCCACGCTCAGGTGGTTAGAAAGTGGGGTGTAGGTGTTGGGGATTTAGCTCGGTGGTAGAGTGCTTCCCTAGCAAGTGCGAGGCCCTGAGTTCAGTCCACAGCACAAAAAAATCAGGTGGACAATAAGGATGGAAAGGAAGGAAGGCTGAGGACATGGAGGGAGGAAGGAGACTGAGTGCCGGTGCCATTGAGCAGCCCTGGATATTTTTAAGGACAGAAGCAACATGACTTGACCAGTATTTTGGGAAGTCCACTCCATGAAGAACATTCTCTTTTAGATAACTTTTATTCCTCCTGCTCATGTAGTAAAATAGATTGCTTTTTAAAGCATCACATTTGACGTCGATGGGCTTGCACTGAGGACTAAGTGCTTTGCTACAATTTAGAGGAAGCAGATGGAAATAGCATCTTGCACAGGCTGCCCTTTGGGGGCCCATTTAAGAACATAGTGAGTGTAGTCATAGCACAAATACTCAGATGAGTAGTTGTCATCTGACACTAACTCAAATAGGCTTATTACTACAAGTCCACACTGGAATGGACTGAAATAGGCTATAGTGTGCGTGTGGGGTATCCAGTGTTATCTGCATTTGCCAACTCCAAAATGGAGATCGCCACCCTGAAAGGCCAGAAAAGGAAAGCCTCTGATCACTTACACTACTCAGCTGGAACCTATATTCAGTACATGCCCGTATTTCACTTTTAAATGCTTACAATTCGTGTGTTTGTGTGTGTGCACATGTGCGTGTGTGTTACTGGGATGGAACCCAGGGCCTCACACATGCTAGGCAAGTGTGCTACCAATAAGTTACATCTCCAACTCAATTCGTGTTTTAATACATTTTAATATTTTTCAGGTACTGAATGATTCTAGAGGAAAAATTATAAAACACAGATAAATTAAAGGGTAGAAAATAAAACTGTCAGCCACTATCCCACCACAATGTTTATCCTTTCAGTCATTTTCTAGATCATCCTTGTAAACATGCCTTGCATCCCTAACTCCTCACAGCTTCAGGAAACGTGCAGCAGCATATTTATTGTCCTGAGGTGGCCACTGGTTGGAATAGTGGCACTTGAGCAAAGCTGTCAAGTGATTCACAGCGGGGGGCTCTGCTGGAGGGCTTTGTCCCTAGAAGGGTGATACACAGTAAACCTATCTGGCTTCCCTTCACATTTTGTCACCATTTTAAAGCCATTCACTGGCAAAGGCAAAGGAATTACTTTACTGGTTTAGTCTAACCAGGAGTCACCTCCTCTCCTTACCTGCACAGTGGTGCCCTTGTTGTCCCAGCTACAAGGGAGGCTGAGGCAGGACAACTGCCTGACCCCAGGAGTCCAAGGCCAGCCTGGGCAACATAGCGACAGCCCATCTCAAAAAAAGCCATA
This sequence comes from Hystrix cristata, assembly GCA_004026905.1. Taxonomy (NCBI): domain Eukaryota; kingdom Metazoa; phylum Chordata; class Mammalia; order Rodentia; family Hystricidae; genus Hystrix; species Hystrix cristata. The sequence continues at coordinate 24,156 of PVJO010011879.1, read as the reverse complement.
CCCAAGACTTAAGGGGCTCATGAAGTACGTGACTACCTAGTACCTCAACAAAACAGGGATTAACAGGAAAGAGGGGATGCAAGATGATTTTTGAGTGGGCAGGTAAGAATGTCATGTGATTAAATAAATTACTGGTGGGGTGTTGAGGAGATGTTGGTAAGAGGGTACAAAATTTTAGTCATGAAAGAGAAGAAGGGAGACTATTAGACAAGAGGAAGGGGGTGGGGGTAGAACAGACACTAAGGGAAGGTAATGGGGGTGGATATGATTAAAATACATTGCATACATGTATGAAAGTGTCACTCCATAATCCAATAGTCCATATAATTAATATGCATTAAACACTTTTCAGCTAGGAGAAATAAGTTCAAGAGCTCTGTTGTGCAACATAGTGACTACGGTTAATAAAAATGTATTGCATTCTTAAAAACTGTTTTTTAAAAAAGGAAGAGAACCCCGGTAAAATGAGGGTAAAAAAAAAAATCAGAGTTAAAGGTGATAAGAAATATTTAGATAAAATACAGGTTAAGAAAGCATTTTGAATTATAACCTAGTTTAATGAGAAGGGGAAAACCAAAGCTGAGAGAAAGGTTGATATCTAACAGAAACATTAAATGCAGAAAACCAAAACTCTGAGAGAATGAAATGATAAAAAGAAGGAATCTTGGTCCAGGAACGGCAGCATACCTAGAAACCCAAATATTGATGAGGGACAGAGCTACTGAATCAGAAACCTCAGGGGTGGGGCCCGGAAATCTGTTTTAACAAGTTCTCCCGGTGATTCTGACGTCTCCAAAAAGTGAAGCTACTGAAGTAAAAAGAGACATCTTAAAATGTTAAAAATTATAAACTGAAAACAGGAACTTGGCAAAGGGGGGAACATCAGCCCCTGGGCGGACTCCAGAGCCAGCGCCTCTATGAGGGCCCACCGGATCCTCCGGCCCCGTCCCGATGTACTACTCCCCAGCTACCTACCAGCTGCCCCAGTGAGCCAAAACCAGCATCCAGCCAGGCGCATTTCTGAGTCCCCAGAGAACCCACGCGCGACATGGATGCCCCAGTCCCTCCTCGAGCCAGTTTGGCCTGGGTCCCGTGGTGCGGAGCTGGCATCCGCGTTTGTAAGAAATCTCCGGGCGACTCCAGGGGGCCCCCTGACTTGGCGGCCTCGGCTTGGAGCCCCTGTGCTGACAGTGCAGGGTCAGAGAGGCCACTTGCCCACCTGTCCCCAGGGCCTGGCCAGGAGCCTTCAAGGGAAGGCGAAGAAAACTCTCACAGCCCTTTTCTGTCCCCCAGCAGGTCTGGACAACAGCCGGGCCCGACTTAACACCAGGACTTCACAGTGTGTTGTCCTGTGAGCGTGCAGTGAGTTAATTTTCCAATTTTATTTTTTGCTTTTGAAAAACAGTGGAATGCTGCGTCGATCCTACCAAAGCTGAAATATTCCAAGAAACACAAAGAAAATAAATGAAATCACTTCCTCATCTCGCGTCCCAGAGAAAACGACTTATCAGACTGTCATTTCTCCTTCCAGGCTTTTCCTGCACAGATCGGTCTCACATGTACATACGTTTAACTCACTTTCTATGAGAGAAATGAGGGCAGCTGAAAGAACAGAAAAGATCATTAGGCACAAATAAAGGAAGGTTCAATGAGGGAAAAGAGGAGGAAAACACAAGTGACGAGGGAAGTTGGTGTAAAATTGCAAAGCGCCTGGGTGTTGCTGGGACCCATGGCTTGGCCTGGAGACAGGAAAGGGCTTGGTGGGCTGGAGTTTCTGGGTGCCGGGGCTCCCCGCACCCGCTCTGTCTCTGCTGGGAGCAGGGTTCCTCGGACAGAGCCGCACCTGGAGTTCAGGGCCTGGATGTCACAAGGCTGTGTCTGCTAATCTGGAAGGGGCTCAGAGACGTGAGGCCTTTAAGAGGTGAAAGAAAGCAGAATTACTCCACCTGCAAGGCAGAGAGAACTGCCTGAGCCACACCCTCCTGTGGATGAGGGGAGGGGCTCAGAGAGAGCCACTGCTTTCCCTTTTCACTAAGGACTGAGAAAGGACAGCAAATAACAAAGGTTACCCCGTGGACACAGCTGCTCTTTGCTTGGTCAAACTTTCTTTTCCATCAGTTAGTACCGTGTGCACGTCTTTGATGTACTGATGGAGCTGGCCCAGGATTCAGGTTTACACAGGAGACAGGGCCACAGTGCCTGCAAAGCACCCAGTGAGACACTCACCTTTCAGTGATTGATAAAACACAATCATTTTTCATCTAATAAGGATATTTTAGATACTTCTTTTGTTTGTTTTTTTTGCTTTGTTTTTTGAGACAAGTTCTCACTATGTAGTTCAGGCTGGCCTTGAACTCACTATGTAGCCCAGGCTGGCCTCAATCCTCCTGCCTCAGCCTCCTGAGTGCTGGGATTACAGGCGTGTGCCAGCATACCTGGCTACAGTGCTATTATGGCTTGTATCCAGATGTCCCCAGAAAGCCCCATGTGCTCATAGGTTGGGCTTTTCAAGGGTGGCTGGATCCAGGGTGTGTGAATATAGATTAAGGTGTGTAATAATTGGATTAGTCCAGTGATTGGCTTAGTGTTGTTCTGAGGATGGGTGATGGGAAGCCCCCAGGATGTGGGTGGCATCAACCAATAGGTTTGTAGCCTGGGTGGACTGTAAAGGGAAAGATGGAAGGCAGGGTGGCTGCCTCCTGCCTCCCTGCCATGGACTGTTTCTCCTCTGTGATGCCTGTCTACCAGGCCACAGTGCCTTGGAGCCAGCCCGTCTACCAGGCCACAGTGCCTTGGAGCCAGTTTTGTAGACTGAAACCTCTACAAAATGTGAGCTGAAATAAACCCTTCCTCCTTTAGCTTGTGGGTGTCCCAGCAACAAGAAATTGCTAAAACAAGCGGCGTTTAGGGAATTAGAATATTCAGCTTGAAAATTATATTTTTCAAGAGGCGGGTTTACCTCAGTAGTAGAATGCTGGTCTAGCAGGGGTCAGGCCCTAGGTTCCACCCCCAGCACCACACATTACACAAATTATGTTTTCCTTTGACATCATAGATTTAGCTATTTTAAATCTATTGCCTGATTTCCAGTATACTCACACCAATTTTTGTCATGCCCTTGGCATATAACTATTATTCTCTGGAATTTCTATTTATATGTTATTTGAGTGTCTTTCACCTTCCTAAGCTTATTTGGTCTATAAAACAATCATTTGAAGGCACAGGAAGGCATTATCTGTCCATTTTCCAGATGAGAAAATGAGGTGTGGAGGTGACCCTGCCAAGGTCCCACAGTGGATACTGCAGTGGGCCTGTGTTCCCAGCCCAGGGAGTCCTGGCCTCTGGATGCTTGGGGTTAAAAATGATTTCACAGCTTGCTGAAGAATTAAAATGCCCAGCTTCAAAAATTATATTCTTTGTTGACATCATAGAGTCAGTGATTTGAGATACATTAGCTGATTAGCATTCCTTTTACCCTCACTTTTGTGAGGCCTGTGGCACCTTAGTCAGTGTTGCTTCCCCGGTTCTTGGTGGCTAGTTACTCCCTTCCCCAGTCCTGCAGTATTATATACATGGTGCTTCATTCTAATTCACGATGCCCTTTTCCGAACCTTGGTGCCAGAACTACTCAGGATTTGTTAGTGATCTGATTAGTTTAACACAAAGACCTAACGAGGAAGAAATAGTTCAGTAAATCATGCTACAACCGCATGCAATTCACACAGTGACATGAAAAATTGTCATGGTAGATCTGAATGTTAAAAACACAAATTGGGGTTGGGGATTTAGCTCAGTGGTAGAGTGCTTGTCTAGTAAGTGCAAGGTCCTGAGTTTGATCCCCAGCAGCCCCCTCAAAAAAGAATAAGTTAAAAATGCAAGTTACAAATATATACATCTACTAGTCTTTATTTTAACATCACATGTAAACACACATGCACAAAAATGCGCATGCACACACTGTAACACGATGTGGAAGGCATGCATAGGAAGATTAGCAATGATAACTCAGGGTGGTGACATTCTTAGTAACTTTAGTGTTCTTTTATTTTGCTTTTCTAAATTGTATGACTTTTCTTCATGAGTATATGTTATTTTGTAAAAGAAAGCCTTCTTTGCCCACCCTTAAACTTTTCTCCCTTCCGCACACCAAGTCCTGTACATATTCCTGGTATTTATCCTCTTCATAAATTAGATCTATATGCATCTCTTTGCAGAAGATAAGGGTGCTTTGGGAGCAGGAAGGAAAAACAGCCTCTTTGCTATATCCACTTCGAGGCGAACCCAGGCTGCTACCGCACGCCTCTGGGGCCCACATTTTGTATGCCTGGGGGAGCCGTATCCTAGGACATCCAAGAACCCAATGGAATGATTTCTCCAGGATTCCTGAACTCTGCAGGGTATGTGTAAGAATGGAATACACCAACATATAAATCTAAATGATTTATAACAACAGCATACACGGCACAATAAATACTGAAAGAAATCAATGAACAAAACTTGTATGTCACAGCAGCGCCTAAACAATATTCAAAAATTAATAACTGGAGTCGGAAGCCCTGGATACGGTAGTAAATCCTCCAGCAATTCTCAACCCAGGTGAGTTTGCTGGAGACCTGGCGCAGTGGGGGCCCAAGCTGTGCACGCTGGAAGGAGGAAGATTCTGCAGCATCAAGTCAGGTCTCCTCAGGAAGAAGCCTCAGGCCCAGGCCTCGGCACAGAGTCCTGTCTCCAGGGAGACGGCAGCCACCAGGTGATGTGCTGGGTCAGGGTGAACTCACCCGGTCACACCCAAAGTCCCTTGCCAAACCAGGCTCACAGTTCAAGGAGTGGGTGGTTTTTCCTGCATCGTAAGAACAGAATCACCTGTGACTTCACAGCTGGAGCCAGAAAGGGAAGAAATGCCTTCTTTCAGATGAATACATAGAAAGGAGAGGAGGAAGGGAATTGCTCACTGAGCAAAAGAATTACTTGAAACTAGAACATTTCTAAGCCTGCACATAAAATCCTGTAAGTCTTCAGAATAGGACCATTAGGAGGAAAGCAATTTCTGGCCCAGACTCCCTAAGTGCTTTGCCCAGATGACTGTCCTGAGGGAAACAAAGAAGCCGCCCTCTGTCCCAGCCTGCTGGGTCTAGTCTGGAGCCGGTTGCTTAAACACCTGATTGTTCTCTAAAGAGCTCTCAGTGACAGCCAAAGTCACAAACCATTTCACCTTCTCTATTTGAGAGAGTCAGCTCTGCATTCTGAGCTCTGCTCCCCCAGTCTGATCTGTCACGGGGACAGCAGCCTGTGGGAGTGAGGTAGACAAGAATGACTCATCCCCGTCCTGTGGGGTCAGAGGTGCAGCCCCAAAGTGCAGCTGGGTACCTGGAGGCCAAGAGCTCCGTGTCCGCTGGGTGTTGCTGAAGACAATTCTCCTGGTGTCTGAGCTGACTCTCCCAGACTTGCTTCCTCTTTGGGGTGATCTTTCGGAATACACAAGTGTGTGGAAGGCTTCTGCTCTCCTCTCTGCTCAGCCTGCCTTCCTACTGGGAATGAAATTTATATTTAGTTTCAAGCCTTCAACAGTGGACCAGGCTTTCCATGGTGTGTTAGTTAGATTTTCAGAGCCAATGGTCGTAAGAGAGCAGATTTAATGGAGGACATTTGTAGATTACAATATTCACCCAGAAGCCAAATGCAGAAGGTGCTGAATGTCCATCTAGGCACTGAAGACCCAAAAGATCCAATGGAGGGCTGGGAGGCCACAGCACTGTCCCATGTATGTCCATGTCTGCACATGATGGCTGGAAAGATCTTCCCTGGAGCCAGGAAACGATGCTCGCAGCAGAGATGACAACCAGAGCTCCTCTGAAGCAACAGCAGCCACCCTCGACGACAGCAAGGCCCCGAGCTCCTTCCTCAATAAGGACAGCCGAGCCCCCTCCGGAAGAACCAGCCGCAGCAGAGCTTCTCCTGGGAAACAGCCCGCCAACTAGCTACGGCTCCCACTCTGTCTCATGTTGCGTCAGGAAGAGCCCTCAGGTGGATCTCGTACTCCCAGCATCACACCAACTCAGCCCAGCTGGGCGTTCTGCTCAAGTTGACCGTATTGGGTCCACCACACATGGTGTATTGTAAATATTTAAACTTTTTTTCTGTATATTATGGTGTTTTGACATCTTAATCTTGCTGGCTGAGAAGAAACTGCTCCTCCAAGGCAGCTGATTTTTACAGGTAGCCAAGGACCCAACTGGGTGCATGCCCTTAAAATGCCAACTAACCAGCCCACAGCCTGCCCCCTCCGTCCATGACTCTAAGAGGCCATGGTCCACCAGAGCCTGGAAAAAAGGGTGCCCTTCCCACAGGGCCTGCGTGGGGTCCCTGCCTCCTGTGAATATCATCAACTTTTTTGTGTCTCTCTGTCTCCTCTCACAGCAGTCTCTCTAACCAAGTGCATAAAAGGACAGAAACCATGTGATTTCCTTCTTCCATCCTTCCTCTGAGAGTCTGTGTGGACCACGGCTGCAGACAGGTCAGCAGTGAAATGCCGGCCTGGCCGGGGGCTCCAGGCAGCAGCTCACATACCAAGCCCTCGGCACAGCCAGGGCTTCCAACAACACTGCCAGTGCCTCGAGTGCAGTTCAAGGTGCCAGCTAAAGAAACCAACTGTTGCATCAGGTCACAAAGGGGACGGGACTGCAGGAAGATGGACAGCAACACATTCTTCAGGCACTTGACAAGAAGCTAAGCACAGGGAGGCATGCCAGCATTATACAGTTCTGTGGCTCATGGTTCTAACTCCTAACTATGCTGGGTTGCTGCTTTTCCTCTGCTTCTCCTCCAGAAAGGCCCAAGGAAACAGAGTCTCACTGAACAGGGTCTTCTAGACTAGGAGTGTCTCCTGCCTGGTAAGTACGTCATAGCTACACTCCTCTTGTGACTCAGCCTGGCCTCCTTCTGTCTGTGCTGCTGGGTCTCATAGATTCATCTAGAAAAGCAGCCACATTGCCTTTCGTGTGGTAATTATACCTCCTTCCTCTGAGTAGACCGGCTCCGTGACCTGCCTTCTGCCTCCCCGTGGATTTCAGTGCCCACTACTTTACTTTGGGTTTCTAGACAGCTTGTGCAGTAGGTACCAGAGGAACAGCCCTACTGTGTGGAGAATCTCACCCTCAGCTCCTGAACACATCATGCAAGGGTGTGTGATAGCAAACAAGCACATGGAAAGATGCCCAGCATCATTTACTGTGGAGTAATGTGAATAGAAAACTGCATGGAGATACCACCACATGCCTGTTAGAATGACTTTTTAAAAACTAACTAACCAGCTAACTAGCAATAATTACCAGGTGCTAGCCAGGCTATGAAGCAATTGCAACTCTCTTACACCACTGATGGGAATATAAAATGTTATAATTGCTTTGGAAAAGAGCTTGGCAGTTTCTTATACACTTACACAAGCATTTACCATGTAACTTAACAATTCCATTCTCAACTGGAATAAAAAACCTAGGTTCATGTAACAACCTTTACATGAATGTCAGTGGGGACTGTGTCAGCTTTCAGTCACTGTAACGAATAACTGAGATAACCAACTTGTAAAGATGAAAGAGCTGTGGGGCTCACAGTTTTAGAGGTATTAGTGCATGGTCAGGGGGCCCTAGTGCTTTGGCAAGGCATCAAATCATGACAGGAGCGTGTGATAGAATGAAACCACTCACCTCATGGTGGGAAAGTGAAAAAGAGAAGAAATCTTCCCTTGAGGATGGATAAACAAACTGTGGTGCTTCTATACAATCAGCTCTTATACAGAAATACAAAGAAATACTGAAATATGCTGAACGTAGACCTTGCAAACATTATGCTAAATGAAAGAACTCAGGGTCAAAAGTCTATACACCATTTGTTTGCATTCACCTGATACTCTCAGTATGAAACTTTAAGAGACAGAAAAGACATCAATAGTTGGCAGAAACTGGGGGTAGGAAAAGGGTTAACTACAGAGAATTAGGAGCAAATGCTGAAAGTGACAAAGATATTCTATATCTTAATCAGGGTGATGATTATGCTGCTGTACTCATCAAAATATGGGGTTTATCTTCACACAGGCTGTGTAAATTCCTGTGATGTTGCACCTCCAGTCAGCCGTCTCTGGCAGGGCGCGTCCCTTTTTCTCTCTACTGTCCCTAAGCTGGCTTCCCGCAGGCAGCCGGCTCTGGAAGAAATTGCTATTCTGCTTGGTTAATAGAAGTGATGCTGGACAAGAAAGCCTTGTGGCTGATTAACAAGCTGGGAAGGGCTCTGTCATGACAGCCTATTGTATTCAGTGTGATATTATTGGCGCCCACATAGAAAGCGGTAGTCACAGATTTTGAGCATGGTCAACATTTCACACCGAAGACAAACCCGAGAATGAAAGTAATCTGAGTCAAGTGGTTCTGCACATGACAAGCTTTGGAAGGTCCCCAAACTCGGCTCCTCCTCAGTTCCTCCCTCCATCCCCGTCTTAAAAAGTGGTGAACGCCACAAGGCCACTGTTCCTGTGACTGACTTTGACCTAGAACAGAGCAAGCCAGGCCTGGTCAGAAGTGCTAAGCCCTGGGCGTGTCCCCTCTCCATCGCAGGAGGCAGGTATTCCCAGGAGCCGGCTGCCACCGCTCCTGGACAGAGTGCTTGGAGCTAAGGATGAGCCGGGGCCCCGTGGCTCTTCCAGGTGGGTTTCTCTCTGGTCCGCCACGTCCAGGATAGAGTCCTACTGAGGCAGCCCACCTTCCTGCAGAGTAGCCAAAGGGTGCCGGGTTGCCTTCTTATCTTTGGTTTCTCTTCACCCAGGCTCCATTACCCCACCTTTTTTTTGAGACAGCGTATCACTATGTAATTCAGGCTAGCCTTGAACTCGAGGTGATCCTCCTGCCTCAGCTTCTCAAGTGGTGAGATTACAGGTGTGCACCACTATACCAGGTTGCCATTATTCTTTTATTGCATTTTTTATTTTCTCTTGGTTATGCTGGCCAGCAGCGTTTTCAATCTCCCTCCTCCCTCTCTCTCTGCCGGTTTTAAATTATACAAATTGATTAATTTTGATACATACATATACTCAGAAAACCATCACACCCAGAATTGGGAGAGAACATCTCAGCACCCCCAAAAGTCTCCTTGTGCCCCCGGCAATCTGGCCTGTCTTTACCTGCCAGCTGCCCCCCATTCCTAACAACTGCCACCCTGTCGTCTGTCACCATAGATTAGTTTGTGTTTTCTACAGTTTCATACAAATGCAATCATACAGTATGTAACTTTTGTCTATCTGCTTTTACTTGGAAAAAGTGTGTTGAGATCTATCTCTGTCGTCGCAAGTATCAACACTCCTTTTTATTGCTGAGCAGTATCCCGTCACAAGGCTACACCATGGTGTGCTTATGCACATGTTGGCGGACATTTAAATCGTTTCGGGTTTGGGGCAGCCTTTCCAAAAGCACCAGAGTCCTTGCTGCCAGGCGCTGCCTGCGCTGATGGCTACCGATGTGCTGCAGCAGGAGTGGCAGGGGCCCCTCAGAGCCTGCCACCTCCCCACTTCCTACCCCGCCTCCACCCCGCCTCCTTTCCGGAGGCTCCTCAGGTCACGGTTGCCCCTGGAGCAGCACCAGGAAGAGAAGGAACCAGAGGAGGACAGGGAAGAAAAGTGCAATCGTGACGCCTTCCGTGTCCTTGCTGTCTCACACCACCTGCTGTCTGGGAAGAAGGCAAGTCCCTGCAGAGAGGTAAGCTGCTGATAGTTTTTTAATACTAGTTCTTGGAATCTGCTTTTAAGAAGCCAATATAAGATGTTATGATAGTGTCCCTTGCACTCAGATGTGGATTCAAGGATCATGTAAAATGTAGATTCTGGTTCGGTAGGCCTGGAGTGGCCCAAGAGTCTGCATTCTCCCGAGCTCCATGCTGCTGGTCTTCAGACTGCACTCTTGCAAGGGGCCAGTCGCAGGTGTTTAATCATTTAATAATTGCTTTTTAACAAGTGTTTAATCGCTACCTATAAAACGCCACTCTGTGCAGGCTAAGGCAAGCCTTCCTCTTCCCTGGAGGTCCCCGGCAGCTACTCGGGACCAGTGGGCCTCCTGCAGAACACCCCAAGTGGCCCCTGAAGCTGTGCCACACTCAATGGAGTGGCAGCAGATTTTAGCCTGTCAAGAGCATCACCCTCGCAGGCACAAGTAGCTATTGCTGCTATTGTTTCCTGCCTTCTACTTTGATCTTGAGAAATAACTGAATGGCTGCACCAATATTCTGCAGAAATGGATTATGGTAGTGGCTCAGGGACTAACTAAAGGGCAAGAAGGGCACTGATAAGAAAGGGAGGAAGAATTCCTAATTATGTTACCAAGATTAATCGTGTAGCAATCCAAGGAATGAATGGCAAATCTGAGGTGCATTGTAAGTTTAAAAACCTAGATTCTGAGGAAAGCTTCCCGAGGGACCACGCTTGGTCTGCTCTTCCCACTAAATGCCTCACCTTCCTCTTCTCTGGCCTTCAGTAGCTCCGGCGTTTGAGTAAGGCCTGCTTTTATTTGGCTCATCCTTTAGGCTATGTATACTGTTCATTTTGAGCCTAACTCTAATGGAATCTCTTTTCCATGGGGACCAACTGTCACAAACATACCTAGGGTGGAAATGAGCTGGTAATGGTATCTATGGAAATCGCAGATCTCTGGGTGCAAAGTATTGATCAAAAGATTCAATCAGGCAAAATCTCCAATCAAGGCACTGTGGATAGAGCACTCTCGAGGAGGAACCGGACACAAGCTGATGAGTATACTCATTCACGCTAGGAGGATGTCGGAGAAAAGCAGGGTCACTGTAGCTATGGCGTATGAGAAGGCAGATGGCCAAAGGGTGTTCCTATGACAGCCAAATGACAGGTAGGAGTTAGGGTGAAGGAATGACCAGAGTCCCACTGTGCCTGGGGGAAAAGGGAGCCACTCGGGGTCCCTGTCTGGAGGAATGGGACAGAAAGATGTGATGGGAGGCCAGAGGGCTCCTGAGACCCCCTTATAGAGTGGACTCTATTTGAAGTGAATTGGGGGCATAGAAGTGACGGAAGCAGATGGCACTTGAAGTGGTCCCTTGCTCTGATGGAGCAATGTGGTGACTCAGGAGACGAGGCGGTCAGCAAGGCCCCTGTGTTCGCCCAGATGGCAGAGCCTCAGCCAGGTTGGGGCGCAGCAACAGAAGAGGGAGTCTGGATGAGGGAGCTGGGAAGGAGGCACCCAGGACTGGGTGGCTGTGCATCGGAGGTAATGGGGACAAGGCAGTGGTTGTGTTGCAATTTTGAGGCTTCCTGGGAGAATACAGTCTCCAACCTTGAGTTCAGTTTTGGTGAAACTGAGCCAGTTCTGTGACAATGTCCAGCATGCAGTTAGAAACATCACCCTCAGCTCTGACAGCAAGAGCCTCCTGGGAACAGGTGCAGAGGTTGCCCACGTGGAGTCTAGCATTTGTCCCCCAAGCAAGCAAGCAGAAACACAAGTGTTTCCCGGACTCCGCCCTGTGCCAGGCCCTGGGTCTCCATGAGTGGGAGACAGGCTCTTTCAGCCAGGTTCTCCGCTTTCCTGGGGCTGCAGCTGGGGCAGTTGCAGATGGCGATGCTGGTGTTAAGATGGAAAATCTCTTGGGCCAATTGTCTCAAGTACAGTTTATTTCAGCAAAAAAAACCCAAAAAACAAAAAAACAGAAAAACAAAACCAGATTCATGAACAGGGCAGCTCCCAGCACCAGAATAGCTCTGAGAACCCCAGCCAACGGTATGACCATTTATAGAAAAATGGAAGTGAACCATAGAAAATAACCTACTACAGTTTAGTCAAGCAACCAGTATACTGGTCACAGCTTAGTTAAGTGGCTACTAAGCCTCCTGCAACCAACCAAAGCTCAATATCGTGATTAACTACATTGGTTTGGTTTGTTGGGCCCAGTGCTGGTGCATGGTCCAAATTCATGGCTTCCCCTAAATTTTACTTCAGAGTGGGGAAACCCTTGGGCAGATGAGAGAACTGAGCAGGATGGGGCACAGAGGGCTGGGCATGCTTTTGCTAAATGCTTACGACACGCCAGGCACTACAGTGAGCCGGGCAGGTCAGAGACCAGTGAGCCCTGTGCACACGGTCCCACAGGGGAGAGAAATCAGAGAAGGAAAGAAGAAAGGAATGGAGAACAGGTTCAGGCTCCACATGGGCCACCTCTGCACCTGTGCCCAGGAGGCTTTCGCTCTCAAAGCCATAGTGAATGTTCCCAACTGCCTGTTGGACATTTTCACCCAACCGACTCAGTTTTAACTTGATTTTCCAAGGGCGGGAAATCAAGTACCAAGAGGAGATGCTCCTGGGGTCAAAAAGGAAACAATTGCAAGTGAGAGCCACAATCATCCATGTCAAATGGTACCAAAAATCAGGAAGGAAAAGAACCAAGTGGAGACAACTAATTGGGGAACTTAATGTGGTGGTGAAATTTGGTAGCAAGTTCAGCTGAGAAGCATCAAATAAAGTCATGTTCTAAGGGGTTGGGGATTTAGCTCAATGGCGGAACGCTTGCCTAGCAAGCCTAAGGCCCTGAGCTTAATCCCTAGCACCCCCACAAAAAGTCATATTCTAAGGGATGAGGGAAGGGGAGGGGTATAGATGGAAGAAGATTGAACACAGATGTCTTTTTGGAGAATTTTGATAGTAAAAGGAAAAGTAACTGCTGGTAGTTCAAGGTGAGAGCAATTTAGGATGTTTGTAAAGAAAAGAGAGCGAGAGCCTGGGACATGTTGGTATTCAGAGGGAGAAGGAAGCGGTGGAGAGGGGGTGGTCAAAGATGCAGGCCGTACTGGCTTGCGCTGGGGGTAAAGCTCAGCGGTAGAGAGCAGGTATGAGGCCCTGGTCACCATCCTCAGCACCTTGGAAGGTGTGTGTGTGTGAAATGGTGATTAGTGGAATAGAGCCAGCGAAAGACTGAAAATCTGCTGCTTGGCTGCTGGCCTGCTCGCCATGCAGCAGCCTCACCTGTTTGGGATTTGCTTGGGATTTGCAGGGCCATGACCCTGGAAGTGGGAGGTCACAGAGCTCCAATCAGTGGCCTCTGGAAAAACCCAGTGCTCCTGGAACCACCAGCTCTGACAAGGGTTTTTCCCCTTGTGCTCCATTTTCCCATGAGCGAATCCATGGCCTAACGCCTGATTTCTTGGTGGTGGATTTTTGCGTTCTGGCTTGTACATAAACCCTTAACCAGAGCCAAAGATCTCAAGAAGGAGGCTTTCCCAGCTCTGAACACTAGACTCCCCCCGTAGCCAATAATGACTCCTCCGATTGTTGACCATTAGTCTACCTAGATTCCCACTGAGCCCCAGCTTGGCTTACACTGATGCTCAGGGTTTGGGATTTGCTTGGGAATTTTTGCTAGTTGTCCTTCTCCGAGACTTCATACGGAATGCACCTTTTTAATCCACAACTGTAAAACACACACACACACACAAACCTCTGCCTTATTTGCACCCACTCACCAGCTTCCTCCAGTCTGATATCTTTTGTGGAAGCTCCAGCTTCAGTGTTGCAAGCAAGAGGACTGTGAGGAACGGTGTGGATGGGGGTCCCCAGGCAAGTGTAAAGGAGAGATTAGAGAAGATTGGGGGAGAGATTAGGGAACTCAAACAAGTTAACAAGCTCCTCATTCTCTAGCCAATCACTCATCCATCATCTACTCGTTTATTCATGCTCTTAATTATTCACTGCTGTTCATCCAGTCAAAATCTGTGGCGAACCCATAATACACCAACCTCCAGAAACAAGAGACAAAAAACACCAAGAAAGCCACCGAAAAGACTGAAACCAGCCTGTCAGTGACTCAGAGGCCGGGCGCGCCTAAGTTCCAGGGGAAAACCTGTTTTATTCACACTCCTCACTGCTGGGGCTTTTCTCTCACCTACTAGATTCTCAGGCCTCTCTCCCCAATAGTTAGCCCCTTGTGCAAATAAAGCCATCATTTAGCAATTCTGGGCAATAAGGTGGGCACAGGATACCAACTCAAAGACTTTACCTGAATTGCCAGTTCTAGAGGTGGAGATGGGTATCGCGTGTATTTTAATTCTATCCATTACAGCGACAGGAAAACGAGGATTTTATAATATTCAAAACCTGAAGCTCAGGCCTGTTCTACCAGTCCCTGCTCTACCAGGAGCTCACGGCCAGGAGTTTTGCAACCTTCACTGCTTAGCAGTCAGAGCCCCGGCCTCCAGCCCCTGCTCCTCCCAGTTCCACCCTGGAGATTCCTGTCCCTGCTACCACATTCTTGCACGGGATTGTCACAGGACCCAAATCCTGTCACCTTCACCTGAGTGGAGCCAGACCTTGGGCCAGGGAAAGCAACAATCGTGACTCTTAAGCAAAACTTGGAATGAAAGGAAAGACGTTAACAAATGGGCAGGAAAAATGTTCTACCTCACTTTAACGTTGTTAGACAAGGGAACATACAACAGGCCCACAACCAAATCATGCTCACTAAAAATAGATTCATAGTTTTAATATTTCTTATCAAAAGCAAAAATATTGTTATGGTGGAAATTTGTAAAATATTGAAAGGGGGTAAAGAGAAATAATAACCATCTCAAACTCTACCACTCAGAAATAAACACTGTTAACATTTGATCCGCTACCAGTCTTAATTTGTCTCTATTTTTTAGGCATGTATGGCATTGTAATCAGTATTGTAGGTACTCTATTGTAGTCGTGTCCACTTTCCCATGCTGTTAGATGTTTCATTATAAGATATTTAATAGCCATGGTATATCCACAGAAAGAATGATAATATAAGAGTTAAAATATACCAGGCAATTCACATGGAGTAAGTCATTTTTCATAACTTAATGAGGCAGATGATATAAAATTATCCTTATTTTACAAGTAAGAAAACTGAAGCATAGAGAAGCCACACAGCTATAAAGTGGAGAATCAGGCTTTGAACCTGTGCAGTCTTAAAGTCCATTCTTAAACCAACTAGCCCACAGAGCAATACAATTTAACTAACCAATCCCCTATCACTATATATCCTCCTAACTCAGGAGCTCTTTTGCCATCATAAACAATACCAGGCTGAGCATCCTTAAATACACACTATGATACACAGGTTTAGTGATTTCCTATTTTTAAGGCTTTTGATACATATCGCCAAATTTCAGAAACCTATAATTCCAGCACTCTGAGAGACTGAGGCAGGGGGATTGCAAGTTCAAGTCCAACCTGGGCAATTTAAGGACTTAGGCAGAAAGTTGGGGACTGCTGACTTATGGCACATTTTAAAACACATCTTCAAGTGTAGCTCACAACCACATGATTACACCAAGCAAGCTGAAGCTCGCCACAGGCTGTTACTAAGGTCTGACGCACCCTTCGCACACTGAAGATCCCATCTTTCTGTGAGGCCTAAAGTGCCATTCGCATGTTTTTTATCACACCATGTACATAGCAAGCACAAGATTAAACATCTTTCATAAAGAACTTTAACAAACAAAAGAGTGTCCTGATAGAAAATATGAAAATAAGGTAATCATTGTTTATAAAAGAAAAATGTAAATAACCCATCTATTTTACGAAAAAAATTGTATAAAACTAGTTAATAAGGAACAACCACAAGGCAACATTTTTACCAAATAAATTACAAAGGAAAACACAACCAGCATTGATAAGAGTTTATTAAAAATTAGTAATTCCATATATACAGAACATAATTTGATATGTTTCTGATTTTTCTCCCAGTACTGGAGATTGAACCCAGGGTCTTTGCACTGAACTTTTTGGCACCAGGGACTGGTTTCATGGCAGACAATTTTTCCACAGAGAGGATGGTTTCAGGATGATTCAAGTGCATTATGTTATTGTGCACTTTATTTCTATTATTAATACATTGTAATAGATAATGAAATAATTACACAACTCACCAAAAGGCATCAGTGGGAGCCTCAAGCTTGTTTTCCAGCAAGTAGATAGTCCCACCTGGGGGTGATGGGAGATAATGACACCTGAAGTATATTGCTTATGTCCAGTCTACTCCATAATCTTGCTTTGGCCTGTCACCAGATGCAGTATGTTGCTTGCCATTCACTGACAGGGTTTTGCTCTGAGTCTGTAAGCAATTGATTTACTATGGTCTCTGTGTGGCCAAACCTCTCTCCTTAATGTTCGTCTGTATTTGAGCTGCTCCCCAGCACTTGGATCACTGCCTCAGCTCTACCTCAGATTATCAGATATTAGATTTGCACAAGGAGCAGGCAACATACATCCCTCACAGGCTAAGTTTACAAGCGGATTTGTGCGCCTACGAAAATCTAATGGCTGCTGGCTGACCTGGCAGGATGTGGAGCTCAAGCAGTAATTTGAATGATGGGGAGCAGTTATAAATACAAATGAAACAGGCTGATTCTGGTCAATGGCTGAGGGGTTGGAGATCCCTGCCATAAATCATGGATCACAAACAACACATTAACCTGAAATTTTGTTTCAAAATGCAAACGAAATGCTAAAGAAACACACAGTGTCAAAATTAGTTTAAGGTGATGCTGCTATGATTTAGAAAAGGTGTGCAGAGTTTACAAGTGGTTTGAATGGTTTCATAATGGTTGTAAATCAGCTGAAGACAAGTAGAGATGGAGACATCCTTTAACATCAAAAATCCAAAAGAATGTTATGAGGGTTAGCAGAATGATTCAGTTAAACAGGCAGTTGACTATCAGGGAAATTTCTGATGCTCTGAACACCTTTTATGGTTCCACTCAAAGCATTTTAACAACAGATTTGAACATGAGGTAAGTGAGTGGGAAACTGAGTCCATGCATTTTGACTGTTGAACCAAAAGCAATAGTGTTCATCAATTTGATAGAGTCGCCATGCTACTTCAGATAACTGGTTTTCAAGAAATGTCATTACAGGAGATGAAATGTGAGTGTATGCGTATGGTGATGATCCTAAGACCAAGGTTCAGCACTCTCAGTGGAAACCATTTGGTTCACACCCAGTGTGAAAACAGCGATGTTGGTCAAGACCCAATATCAAGGTGACTCTGATTGTTTTTTTGACCTGGATGGAATTGCAAGAGTTGAGTTCGTACCCAGTATAAAAGGGCTTATTTAGTAGTTTAAGAAACAATGTGCATAGAAAACAGCCTGAGAAATGGACAAGTGGTTTCATCCTCCGTCTTGACAACACTCAGCATTACACTTCATTTCTGGAATAGCAATTTCTGTCAAATAAAAACATTACGATGTGTCCTCATCCACCTTATTCACTAGACCTGGCACTGTAAAACTTTTGGCTCTTCTCCAAAGCCAAAATGACCATGAAAGGTAAACATTATGAATTTGATTCAGGATACTGAGGCAGGCAAGACGGTGTAACTAAAGGTACTCGTGAAAGAACTTCCAGAACTGCTTCAGAAAATGGCAAGAATGATGAGATAATGTGTTTAAAGTGAGGGGGGTATTTTGAGGGAGATTAATGGCAATGTGTCTCTTATGATAACACATTTTTAAAAACCTTAAACATTTACTGTATATTTTGATCATCCCTCCTAGCTAAGAAATATTATACAAGGTTATTGTTTGCCTTTTAGTATTGCTTATAGTGGTTTTTCAAAACCTACAGATATTTTTTACTTTTATTTTGTCAAATTCATTGATCTTTTCCCCTTATGTTCTATTTTCAATGCCAAACTAGAAAGGCTTCCCTACTGCAAGAGAAGGTAAATATTCACTCATATTTTCTTTGAGTTACTTCCAAACAGCTTCTTTAATGACTTTCTGATCAAGTAAGGATGTAGAAAATCAGAACAATGTGTCCAAAGACTTGATTGATGGCCCAGCTCAACATCTACTTTTCTACCACTTAAAAAATGTGCCCCTTGGGGGAAGACAGGACAAGATGCCTCAGGGACTTTCATTCTCCGCGTGCCTGGAGGCTTCATGTCCTCTCAGAGGCTGGCTGCTTGAGGCAAGGCGACTTCTTCGCTGCAGTTGGTGGAGGCTGAGTTTACAATCTGCGTGCACTCTGGCTGCTTTTCTTTTCTCTCCATGCCTCTCCGAAGGATACACTAGGAAAAACAAATACCTGGAGTTTCCAACCATATTGAAAAATTGGTTCAAGGACTCCCACTTTTATTTTCTTAAAACAGATAATCATCTTTCTATAAGTTTGCTAAACTATGTCCCCACAGAAACAACCCCACTGGGGGACCACCCTCTGTAGTATTTACTTTTCTAGAATCAATGGTTTGCTAGAGAGCAGATTTAATACAGGACAAGTCCAAGCTACAACATTCATACACAAGCCAAATACAGGAAGAGTACAGAACATCCATCTATGCACTGGAGACCCGAAAGATCCAATCCAGGGCTGGAAGCCCACAGCAATGTCCCATCTACGTCCATGTCCGCACTACAAGACTGTAGAAATCTATACTGGAACCAGGATATGATGCTCACAGCAGAGATGAAGACCAGAGCTCACCTGAAGCAACAGCAGCCATCCCAGACGACAGCAAGACACCGAGCTCCTTCTGCGACAAGAACCACCGAGTTGCCTTTGGGAGAACCAGCCACAACAGAGCATCTCCTGGGAAACAGCCAGCACCTGTCTTCTGCTCTTGGTCTCCTTTATGTCATGCTGGCAATAACCTTCAGGTGGATCCTCTGTGCCCAGGACCAGACCAACTCAGTCCAGCTGGGTGTTCCTGCTCAAATTGACCACAATAATAAGTCCACCACACCCTCTCACTGCTAGAGTCCTAAGGCAGTAAAGTTACTTTCTAAGCCCCGCCAGGATTCTTGCTGAGCGACAGGAAGACTTGGGATGTCAGAATGCTTTCTTTCAGCAAAGGTATGAAGAAGATCACATACTCCCAGTGTAGAGGATCTTTCCAGACAGACTTTACCAAGTGGGGGACGAAGGAACTACATTGCAAATGCCCGAGCAAGAAGCTGGGTAAATACAAGGTGCCACGTGCACTGAACAGCCTACTAATTCATCACCCTTACAAGGTTTCTTCCTCTCTGTTTTGTGGGAGAGTAAAGAAAAATGTTTTCTTTACATAGTTTATTTTTGTCTCTTCACCTCGCTCCTTCTAGAGAGTTCCCAAGAGGGTATTTTCTCTTGACACGGTCAGAGCTTCTGCTGAGACAGGGGTGGACAGAGTAGGCCCAGCCTGCTTGAATCCTCAGGGAACAATACTGCGTCAATAACACGGGTTTTCCCCAGTCAACTCCCCCCAGCCCCACTGTCAGGAGGAAGCAGGCCTGCACATTACCTGCCACCTGAGGTGGGAGCTAAGAGAAAATCTGAGGTTTGCAGCAACCCACCTGTTCCTTCTCCTGAACAAGAGGCTTTGACCTCAGACAGGAAGGACCAGAAAATAATCCATTTCCGTCTCTTTCAATTTCTTCCCCTTTTTAATCTTTTTCACACAAACATACTTCAAATACTCTCTAGCTAAAAAGTAAGAGGTTTCTGAGGGTAAAAGAACATTAAAAGGAGAAAGGAGAAATTCTAAGAATTTCAGTACATCATACTATACCCAGTAAACAGTAAGTTTTTTTAAAATAAATTTTCTATAGTTATTGATTTATATAATTATTGTGAAGATAGTACTGAGAGTTCTTCTATACCCAGTGTTCTCCTATTATTATTTGTATTTACTTATTTCTGTGGGGCTAGGGATGGAACCCAGGGCCTCACATATGCTAGGTAAGAGTTTTACCACCGAGGTGCAAGCCTAGCCTTATCTCCTATCATCACCATTATTAGTAATAGTAGTACTTTTTGTGGTACCTGGGATTGAACCCAGGGCCTTCGCACTGAACTATTTATCAATATCTTGTATTAGTATAGTACATTTTTCACAATTAAAGGACCAATATTTATAAATTACTATTAACTAAATTCCATATGATTCACATTTTCTTAGTTCTTAACCTAATGTCCTTTTTCTGTTCCAAGAACTCATCCAGGATGTACAGTATTACACGTATGCATCCCTTCTGCATAGAGTACCTTGGCTGTGACAGTGTCTCAGACTTTCCTTGTCTTCAGTAAGAGTCTCAGACTTTACTGGTCTGGTGTTTAGCAGAATGCTCTTTGACTTGGTTTTATCTGATATTTTTCTCAAGATTAGGCTGAGTGAGTGTTTTGGGGAGGCCAATCATAGAGATAAACATGAGATTCAGATCACATCCCATTAACTCGACATGCTATTGACGCTGACCTCGCTCACCTGGTTTAGCCGGTGTCCACTATGAGGTAATCTTTCTTTTTTTTTTTTTTTGGTCAGTGTTTCTATTATTTTCACTGGAAGGAAGTCACTGTGTGGACCCCACAATTAAGTGAGTATTTATGCTGTACCTCCTCATGGGGGGCATTATTATTATTATTATTTGAATTAATTACCTGGAGTTTTGCATAGGAGATTCATCTCTTTTCCCCCATTTATTTATGTTACTACTGACCGATGGATATCTATTTTATACTTTAAGTTATAATCCAATACTACTTTAATCAATAGTGTTTTAAACTTTTTATTACAAAGAATTTTGAAAAGATATAAGAGTACATAAAGCAGTATAATAAATGCTCATGTACCAGTCATCTGCCCTCCACAATCATTAAGCCAGGGGCAATTCTCCCCAAACATCCCTAAATATTTCATCCCTAAATATTTCTGTATGCACCTCTAAAAGACAAAGACTTTGTAAAATTACCATAATAAAATGACCACAGCTAAAATATTAAAATACTTAATAAATCTTAGTCGGGCATGGTGGCACATGGCTGTAGTCCCAGCCACCCCAGAGGCCAGCTTGTCTCAAAAGTCAAAAGGGCTGGAATGTAGCTCAGTTGTAGAGCACCCCTAGGTGCAATTCCTAGTATGGGGCGGGGTGGGGTGGGAGTGGGGAGACCTCACCTTCTCCCGAGGCCCCACCTCTTACTGCCATCTCCCTGGGGGCTGAGTTTCAACACAAACGGCAGGGGGCAGGCACAAATGTTCAGCCCCCACAGTATGCTGGAAGAGGCAAGTGCTGTGAAGAGAAATAAAGCAAGGTGGGGAGTCCGAATTGCATCGGTAAATAGGGTGTCAGGGAGGCCAGCCCAAGAGTGAGCCGCTCGGATGTCTGGGGGTTCCTGGTGGACCACAAGGAACCGCAGAAACAAGGCTCTAACTGGGTAACTGGAGTGGCCGAGCCTACACCCAGACAGGTGCTTCTTACAGGAGCCATTTTATTTCCTCATAATGCTCGTCGCTACACACATTTATCTTGTTCTGTACTTCGTGATTCTTCCCCACTCAAGTGTGAGCTCCAAAAGAGAACAAACCTTGTTTTTTCTCAGCCCGTACCGCTGTTCCCTGGCACTGGGAATGCGTGTGGGCTTCCTGTCTGGCAAGCTGTGGCCGAACCCAAGAACTTCTCCAGGGCCCTGTCTCCTGGCTCTCCTGCACACTGCAGCTGAGAGGAGCGAAGGGACCAAGGACAGTCCTCTCTGGCTCTTTCCCTCCCTCTCTGTCTCCAGGCTGCCGCGAGGGGAGTGGCTTTCCCTCACCACCTCCCTCCCCCACGACGCTCCGCCTCACCTCAGGCCCAGAGCTCTGGGACCATCCAACCATGACCTGAAACCATGAGCCGAAATGAACCTTTCCTCCTCCGGGTTGTCATTCTTGGGTATTTCAACACAGTGCTGGCAAGCTGATTAGCAGAAGGCAGAGGGAGGAGACAGTGCTATTACCGTGGGGTGCCATTCATCTGTTGAAGGGACAAATGGGATGGGCCGAGGAGGAGGATGAAAGAGGGGAACTTTCCTGTGTGTCAGATGAGTGTGCATGACAAGACTTTGGTCTCCTCTCATTCCTCTTATGGGGCCACCTACGCATGTGCCATCCTGGAGACTGGGGACTCACTGCTGGCCATATTTGCGCTCTGCTCGGCAGCTCTGTCTTGTCAAGGAGCGGGCTCAAAGATGCCACTAAGGCCCTCACCAAGCTCTCTAGGGGCTTCACAACCTGTTGGAATCCGTCTCCTGGTATTCAGGCATCACTCAAGTGTTGATTTTATTGTTAGTATTTTTCAGTCTGGAAATAGAGAACAGCAGGCCTGATTTACAGGAAGATTTACACGGACCTGCTTGGCATGCTGATGATCAGCAGAACCCCGTGGGACCTGGGCCTTTTTTTCATCATTTTTAGTAGATGGGCCTATTCTGCTGCCAAGAAAAAAAGAAAACAACTGGATGGGAAATCAAATAAGATGATAATTCTGGATTTTAAAAATCAGAGTTGTGCATACACCAGAGGGCTCAGCAGTCTTGTCGAACACATTTCAAGAACAGCAGGTTTCTTAAGCACTTCACTGCATGTGGTATTGGCAAACCTGCACGGGTGCTTCCCCACCTGGTGAAAATGTGTGTATTTATTCATTGTGGAACACCTTGAGGTTGTCAAATATTAAAAGGCAGAAATATGACTTGTCATGCCATACAAATAGGATTTGTGAATCAGATACGACTTGTCTGCCAGAGTGCAAATGCTGGAGGCATCAAAGGAGCTGGATGCCTAAAAATTTAAAGATTTTTTTTTAAAAATACTATTGCCTGAAAACAAGGAAACGAGATAAAAATGATGCCAAATTACCCCATTGTTTCTCTCTGCCGTTGAGTACAAAATCTTTCTAGGGAACAGTTTACCTGTCCAGGCAAAAGAACACTGGTCCTCGGCCCTGACATTACAGCTCTTAAGCATCGTGGCTTCAGATAAAAGCTAGACACACCAAGACCACAGCCATTCCAAAAGTGGCGGCGAGTCCCTTCCAGGACCAAGCATCAGTCCAACCATTTGGCAAATGCTGCTGCCAGGGACAAAAAGCGAGACAAACAGCTTAAAACGTCTGTAGGGCTGGAAGTGCTGCTCAGTGGTAGAACATTTGCCGAGCACGGGGGAAGCCCTGGTTCCGTCCCAGCACAGCGAAACGAGAAAAGAAACAAAAGCAAGTTTCTGCAGCTTCTCTCACAATTCGAGAATGGGGAGTTGGTTACATCCACCAGCCGAACACGGACTAGGAAAACTGGCACTGAGGATGGAGGCACCGAAGATCTGCGTCCCACGGAGCCAACCAACCCAACCGATCTAAATGCATTTCCCGTTAAGTATCTGCTTCAGAAGAGCTATCGTTTAAGCTTCATCATAAGTTTTTTAAAAAATTTAAATTTCTTAGTTGGTTAAAAAGGGTCTAAAGATGAACTAAATAGATGTTTAAAAAAAGTTTTTGAGCCAGGCACAGCAGCACATACCTGTCGTCCCAGTCCCCTGGGAGGCTGAGGCAGAAGGATTCCAGATTTGAGTCAGCCTGGGCAACTAGGCAACTTGGGACTTAGTGAGACCCTGTCCCAAAATAAAAAAAATAAAAAGGGCTGAGGATATAGCTCAGTGTGAAAGCCCTGGCTTCAATCTCCAGTACCAGGGTAAAGATTTTTGAATTTGTTGTCTTTTCTTTGGATTTTTTAGACCCAGAGTTTCATCATGTATGTACTTACTCGACCACTAGGCTACACTCCTAGTCATTTTTCTTTGGGTTTTCACTTCTTTTGCTTCCAGGATAAAACAAGTCCTTTCTTAACAGTACTCATCAGTCTTAGAAACCAAGCAGTGGATAAGGACACATATAAGGACATTTGCAAAACACCAAGGTGTCTTCCAAACACGCAATTTAAAGAACATAACATAAAAAAAGAGTTCAATGTTTGAAAACCCTTGCTAAGGCCTAAATATTACAGTCAGACGAGTTCCTAAAATACCAGGGTTTCATGAATTCACTTGAAAAAAAATTTGTTACATATGTATATTGGAACCAAACAACATCTTTAATTTTTAATCCCTTTTTCTTTATTTTATTTTTTTAATTTTTATTTTTACCAAGAACATGTATTGGTACATTGTATACATAATGATCATAATCAACATGGTTATTTTGTACCTGTACATGATGTATCTGGGTTTCCCCCCTCTTCCCCTCCCCACCCTTCCATTCCCCCATCCTTCCCTATTTGCAACAAGTTTGTTTACATTTTTCCATTTTTTTCCTTTCATCTTACTTTTCTTTTAACCTTCCTTTTTTATTCCCCT
>PVJO010011878.1:0-57797 GCA_004026905.1 Hystrix cristata | reverse complement strand
AGTCCTTGGAATTCTCACTGAGTATATTAAGGAAGGAGAAATTGGCAGGAACGAGAAAAATCTAATGAGCTCAATAAAGAGACAAGTATTTGAAGGGAGTTGACTGGGGATACCCCTCATCTGCTTCTGGAACTCCAAAATATTCCATCTGAAACTTGTCCTAATCCAAACACAACAGATTTTTTGTTTTGTCATTTATTGGAAAGTTTGTAAGTCCTTTTTGAAAGTGAGCTGTCTGGCTTTCCAAATTCTATGATGACTTTAAACATACAGGACCAAGTAGCCTCTTTCCAAAATGACATCCCTGTTGGCACAGTATAGCTAGAATTAGCTCTCCTGATTTAAATTCACACCAGGCCACGCGCTAGCGGCGGGCCTTGATCATTTCACGGTCCTCTGCTGCCATCGTCTGGCAACGTGAAGTCAAACACTGACCGTCGGGCTGCTCTCCGCTGAATTTGATGGAGTGGGATCAGCTTGGTAGGAACGGTGCTGAGGACCAGCATGCGACAGGAGGAAATGATTCCACCATGAAAAGAATGAAAGATTCTAAGGCATATGTTGACTACAGCGAAGCTAAGAACTTATATTACAAGACTTCTACTAATTTATTCCCTAGATACCATAAAATACATGTCATAGAAGCTGGCAAAATTTGGCATATTTATAAAGGCAGAGCTTACTTTTCATAGAAATATCTTTCTATCTTTATATTTGAGCAAACTTCTGCTTGAAAATGTTTATAGTACTACCACGCTGAAAAGTCAGCAAAAGGGGATGAGTATTTATCTCATAAGGAATTTTTGTTTTACACAATGACAGATGACAATGTAAATATGTGTGTATCATAATTTATTTGCAAAAGGTCGCGTTTATATAGAGAAACTATGCTAGATTTTCATATGATACAATGGCATGTGCAGCCTATTATTTTGTTTTTTCTTATTGATACTTCCTTCTATTGGGAGGTTCTTCCTATTTAGCTAGCCTAATAAATTGCCTCAGGAAAAATACACACCTTTTAATTTTACAATACTGGAGATTGAACCCAGGACCTTTGCACTGAGCTAGATCTCCGGCTTTTTAAAAAAAATGTTTATTTTTGAGACAGTGTCTCCTGAAGTCACCAAGTCGCCCAAGCTGGGCAATCCTCCTGCCTCAGCTTCCCAGAAGGCTGGGATTACAGGTGTGTACCACTGTACCCAATAAGAAAAATTCACATTCTTATACAATGCAAGAAGAGTTAACATTTAACTTGGGTTTCCAAAGTAAGGTGCTAGCACCCATTTAAGAAAAAAATTTTTTAGACTCGAGCATTCAGTTGAGACACCCAGTAGACAACAGTGATTTTGGAATGTTAATAGCAGTTTCTTGATAAGACTAAAATTCTCTTAGACTTTTAGAGGAAACTGGAACAAAAAAAAAAAAACCCAGAGAAAATAAAGATAGGTGCAATGGCTTCTATGTGGTTTAAGTGTGTCTGCCGAAGCTTTGTGTGCGGGAAGCTTGGTTCTCAACTCAAACTCACGTGATCTGAAACTACTGCCACAAAGGGGCCCAATTCTAACTGGATAATAATGTGCAGGATGTATTTCTCAGAGAACTTTTAAGGGGTGAGATCCTCTGAAAGGTAATTAGGTCACGGGGGACAGGGCCTTTGGAAGAGATAGTGTAGTTCTCACACGGCCCTGAAACATTTCCCTGACGATGAATTGTCCTGAAAAGAGCTAGCCCGGCCCTAAGTCTCTCTGGTCTCTCGTCTCACCATGGGATGCTTTCCATAGTGTTCTCACTGTTCGGAAGCCACTTGCCATGAGCCTCTCAGCCTCAGATGGGGCTGCCTCATTTGGGCTTTCAGACTCCAAAACCGTAAGCTAAACAAACCTCTTTTCTTTGTCAAGTATTCAGTCGGGAGTATTTTATCATAGCAACAGCAAATAGACTGAGACAGAACCTTTAGCTCCATGTGTGGAATGGTAACATAAGAACCCCACGAACCTGCTCCTCAGTGAAGCAATCATAACTAGTTAAAATTATCCAAACACACACACAGACATTTAAATCATCTTGTGGACATATGGCAAGTGAATAAATGAACTCAAGAAACTATTCCAAATTTTACAGCAGCAAGTGCCTGTGAAGCTTGAGCTGGCCACAGACCATGTCTTTTTCTCCAGACCCAACAGAATCTCCACTCTGCACAGGTGTGCTCCAAAGCACGGGGCCCTCCTCCCTGCGGCCCCCCGGTGTGCTCCGTGAGAGGCAGGGCCCACACTCAAGGCTCCCTCTCTCCCCAGCCCTGTGCCTCAGTGAGCCTCTGTCCTGGCATCCCAGTTGGAAGCGGAGGAACTGGTCCCCTCCCCAGCTTGGCCCTGAGGTCGCACAGCGGGAGAGGCACCCAGAGGCCAGAGGAGCAAACCCTCCCCAGCTCCACGGCAGCGCCCAGGGCTGAGGCAGGCCGCAGAGCAAGGAGTTCTGAGGCTTCGTCCAAGAGATTCGACTGTACCTGGAACTCAGCACGGCGAAGTCTGGGTCCGAGGGTGCTCTTGACGGCAATGGCGATTTGGGTGGTAAACAATCGCCTGGAGACTGGTAGCTCCAGGAGAGCAGCGAAGTAAATCATAGGCCAGAGTTTACCAGAGTGAACGCAGAGAATGAGGCTTAAAGACTGGTCATAAAAGCTACTCTGGCAAAGGGGCCCAAATTTCATTGGATGCTGGTGTGGAACAATAAACCCAGCAGAGCACTGTCAAAAGTAATAAAGTAATTGGCAGCGAATTAGTGGAGCCTAAGAACCGGGTGCGATACCAGCAAAGGCAGTGAGCTTACTGGGCAGATTAGAGAAAAGACAGGTAAAAAGAACCCCACTAAAACAACTGTCACCTGAGTGCCTGTTACCCTGCACAGCTGAAGGCTGCCCTGTCTGAGGGCTGCCAACAGAGATTTCACACCTCGGGGAAATAGATACTGGTGAAGTAGCTCAGCTAAGCTACTAAGCAACTTATCAAAGGCAACGATAACCAGCCCCGGTGTCCAGAGTTGCTGCAATACATCACCTAAAATAGCCAGTTTTTAACAACAAGAAGTATGAGATGTGCAAAGAAATAGGAACCTGTGACCCACACGGTGGGGGAAACAAAAGAAACTGCACATGCAGGAGCCCAGATGCCAGACTTCGCAGATAAGTCTGCTCCAAATATGTAAAAGGCGCTAAAGACAAACATGGTTGAAGAAGTAAAGACAGACGTGATGTCTTACTTATCCATAAGTAAATAGAAGCAAATGAAAATTGTGTTGAAAAGTACAATACCTGAAGTTTATTATGTACTGGAGAAATGGATGAGTCGCATAAAGTCCCACAGTATTTTTATCCACCCAGAATCTCAGAATGTGACTGCTATGGACTGAATTTGTGTGCTCCTCCCATACCTCAAAATTATAGTTTGAGCCCCTTATCGGTAATATGACTTATTCGGAGACAAAGTCTTACAGAAATAATTAAGGCTGGTCTCTCATCTAACAGATTAGTGTTCTCAGGAGAAAAGAGAGACCAACCCACACATTTTCTGTCTCTCTCTCCCCTATGTGAGGACACATGAGAGGGTTTCACAGGAACCAGATTTCCTGGCATCTCGATCTTGGACTCCCCAACTCCAGGACTGTGAGAAAATAAATTTATATTGTTCAAATTACCAGATCCACAGTACTTTGACTGGGTCAGCTCAAGCTGACTGAGGCAGTGGCGTTCTATGAAGATGGTGTCTCTGTGGGTGTAATTAGTCAAGGATCTCCAGATGAAAGCATTTTGGATGAATTGTAATGAGTGGTGTCCTTACTGGGAGAGGAAAATACACAGACATGGAGAAGACTCAGGATGAGAGGTTGGTGTCATAATACGCTGCCCCGCAGATTGCCAGGCAGCACCAGAGGCAGGAGGTTAGGCAAGGCCATCCCCACAGCCTGCAGGAGGGGCGTGGCACTGTGAGCATTTTGATTTTGGACTCTGGCCTCCAGGACTGTGTCAGAGTAGTTTCTTGTTGCTTTAAAGCCCTCATTTTTAGTGCTTTGTTATGACAGTTTTAGGAAATGAATGGGGGAGCATGTAGTAAGCAGAAAAGTGCCCTCTTAGCCCTGCACAGAGTTTCATAAAAATGCACAGTGTCATTCAGTGTACCCGGTACATATAGCTGGAAGATCAGTAAGAAGATAAAGAAGCAGAGAAAATTCAGATAACCGACTCACATCTTTCCAAATTTGATATTAAGCCATTAATCCACACTTATTATTTTCCTGTGGTTGCTATAACAGATCATCAAAAACTTGGTTGTTTATAACAACATGTATTTATTCTCTTATGGTTCTGGAAGCCAGAAATCTAAATGTTTTCTCTTAGGTAAAATGAAAGTGTTTGTGGGGTTACTTTCCCTCCTGAAGTTCTAGGGGAGAATCCATTTCTTTGCATTTTGTAGCTCCTATAGGCTCTCTGTATTCCTTGACTACATGGCCCCCTTCTTCTGTCTTTAATAACAGTGATGTGATATTTTCTCTCTCTGAAGTTGTTTCCTTCGACTTCTATCACATGGTGCTTTTCTCCTCTGCATGCAGTTAATCTCCCCTTGTCTTTCTGTTATAAAGACTTTTGTTAGTACATTTGGGTCCTGCATAGATAATGCAAGATAATTCCCCCATCTGAAGATCTTTAATTTAGACACAAGTGTAAACTTCCTATTGCTATATGTGATAACACTCACGGATTAGAAACTATCTTCAGAGACCTCTATCTGGCCTCCTGGGGGGGTAGGCTTTTGTTTCCTTCTGGTGTTATTCATTGTCTCAGGGACCTGTGATGTTGAAATGGTTGATAATACTCCCTGGAGAGAGATTTTTAGGACTATGTAAATTCAAGTGAGGTTGAAAGAAAAGAGCTGTTCATTTACATTCATCCAGGGAACCAACAGATGATTCAAAGAACTAGTCTTCGTGACTGAGGATTTGAAGGGACTCTAGTTCTGCCCTGTTCCTCTAGCACCAAGCGTACTGGGACATCGTTTTCTTATGGCCAGCAATGAGCTGGGGAACCTGGGGCTGGAATAGTGTAAATTTAAACAGCACGAATCTCATCGTGCTTACCAAGATAAAGGATAAATTAGGACATCTTGAGGTCAACAAAACCTTACTTTGTTGCCTGAAGACAAGTCCTACAATGCTAATGGGAGATCCTCATGTTGAAGTGAAAAGATACTACATAGTAACTCAAACTAAATGTCCTTACTAATCTAAAATGACAAACACTGGCACAGAGGGGGACACGGAACTGTAAAAGAACAAAGCTTTTGTGTGTTATTGAAATTAATTTGGCATTAATTCAAACTACATTGTTATGTACTATAATTATAATAGCAAATGTAGTCACATTCTGGAGAAAATAACTAAAAGACATCTACTAAAAAAAGTGGAAGGATTAAAAAAATATAGTAGAAAGTTATTTAACACAATGTTGACAAGTTTATTTAAGAAAAAAAACATGACATACCAAAAGCAAGTAGAGAAATAAACAAAAATATTACTTATCAGTAATTATTTTAAATGGAAATGGATGAAACTCTGCATTGTTAGAAAGGAGAAAAAAATGATCTGTACACAAGACACACATAGACTCAAAGATACTGAAAGGGTGAAAGAAAACGGATGACAACAGACATTCCGTGAAAATGGTAACTAAGACAGAGCTGCTGTGGTTATACTAGTCATATATGAAATAGACTTTAAAACAAACATTTTAATTGAGAACAAAGACCTTTTGCTGAGTATGGTGGCTTATGCCTGTAATCCCAGCACCTGGGAGGCTGAGGCAGGAGGATTGCCATGAGTTCAAGGCCAGCCTAGGCCGCACAGTGAGTTCAAGAACAGCCTGAACTACACAGTGAGATCCTGTCTCAAAAAAACAAACAAACCAAAAAAATAAAGTTTTTTAATAATGAAAGGTACAAATCACCCAAGAAGACGTATGAAATTTAAACATGTTATGTGTCACAGAAATTTAAAATACATGAAAAAAATTGATATATTTGGGGAGAGGGAGAAATACACAGTTTAACCAAAAAAATTGAGGATATCCGTATTCCACTTTCAATAGTACATAGAGCAATTAGAAAGATCAGAAAGGAAACAGAAAGCTTGAAACAACTAGACTCAACGTTCTTCTACAGACACTCCACCCAACAACAGGAAAATGCACAGTCTTCTCAAGTGTGTATCAAAAATTCTCCAGGATAGATCATGTATTAAGCCTTAGAACAAGATTCAATAAACTAAAAAATTTAAATTATAAAAAGCACGTTTTTCCATAAAAAGCAAATGAAATAAAAAAAGAACAGAGAAAATTAGGAAAATTCACAAATATTTGGAAATAAAACAATATCTGCTTAAATCAACGAGTAAAAAAGGAAATCACAAACAAAGCATGAAATAGTTTTGTATGAATTAAAGTAAAGTCACAGCATGGCAAAAATATGGCATGCCCCTCAGGAGTATGTAGAGAAAAATTCATTGATGCCAATAACTATCTTTTTGAAAAGGAGAGCTGAAGTTGGTGGTTTAAGTTAATTTTTTAGCTTAAAACATTAAAAAAAGAAATAAAAGTTAACCCAAATCAAGGGCCAAGAAGGAGATAATAAAAGTTAGAGTGGAAATAAGTCAATTAATGAATAGAAAACTAATAGAGCAAAATCAATGAAAACAAGTTATTCCTTTGAAAAGATCAACAAAACTAATAAACATTTTAACAAGACTGACTGTACGAAAAGAAGGGTTATTCATACCACTAAAATCAGACATGAAAGAGGGACTATTATTACTGATCTAGTAAAAATAAAAAAGTAATAAAAGACAATACTTATGCTTACCAAACTTTGTGAACAGATTTGATAACATAGAATAAATGAACAAATTTGTAGAAGACATACTACCCAAACTGTCTGAAAAAGAATTAGAAAATCTAAATAACTTATTACAAGTAAAAGATGTTGAATTCATAATTTAAAAAGTGAAGTTAAGCCCAGACTGCTTCAGCGGTAAAATTCTAATTGATGTTTAAAGAATAATGAACACAAAGCCTTCACAAATTCTTGTAAAAATTAAAAAAGAAAGGATATTTCCCAACTTACCCCTTATAGCCAATTTAACTCTGAGGGCAGCAGACGACAACATCACAAGGAAAGAAAGTATAAACCAACGTCTCTATTGAATGTAGATGCACAGTTCTTCAAAAGCATGCTACCAAACCAAATCCAGCTATGTATAAAAGTGAGTTTACAGGATGGCCACCTGGACTTTACCTCAGGAATGCAAGGTTGGTTCACATCTGAAAATCAATTAATAGAATACACTGTATCCACAAACTGGTTCCATCCCCAGTCCACCAAAAGACAAAAAAACACCACTATCTCAACAAACAAAACATGGACAAAATCCTTTCATGAGAGAGAGGGGAAAAAAAAAAAAACACTTCAAAAATTTAGGAATAGAGAACTTCTTTGGCCAGGTAAAAGGCATATATGAAAAGCCTACAGCTAACATTATGCCTGCGGATGCAAGATGAATGCTTTCTCCCCGAGGTCAGGAATAAAACATGGATATACGCCCTCACCACTTATGTTCTGCATTATTCTGGAGTTTCTGCCAGGACAATTAGACAAGAAATCAAGTGGAAGTTAATCAAAAAAGAATTAGAACTAGTAAGTATTTTTGCAAGTTTGCAGAATACAAAATAAACGTACAGGTTGAGGTAGGAGGATTCCAAGTTTGAGCCCAGCCTGGACAAGTAAGTGACACAGCAGGACTCTGTCTCAAAATAAAAAAAATAAAATGAGCTGGAGATGTAGCTTAGTGCAAAGGCCCTGGGTTCAATCCCCAGTTCCACCAAAAAAAATCAGCATACAAAAACCAATGTATGTCTATAGGCTAACAGTGAGCCATTTGAAAATAAAAACTAAGAAAGCAATAGCACTCACAATAACATAAAGAATAAAATTCTTACTGATCAGTGTAGCAGAAGTGGTATAAAATCTATAATGCAAATAATAGAAAATACTGTTGATTGAAAGAAATTAAAAATCTAAACAGATGTAAAGACATCACATGTTTATAGAATTTAATATATAAGACATCAATATTTTCAAAATTAACTTATAGACTCAACACAGTCACAGTCAAAATGCCATCTAACTTCCTTACATAAATCGACACAATTATAATGTTTATATGAAATGCATAAAACCAGAATAATCAAAATAATCTTGCAAAACAATTACAAAGTCAGAGAACTCATATTTCCTGTTGTCAAAGCTTACATCAAAAGACAAAATGGTATTGATATAAGACTAAACATATAGAGTAAGGATTAGAATTTGGACTCCAGAAATGAACCCACACATTTACAGTGTTATTTTTAGATTAAAGTGCCAGAAGCAGCTCAAAGGGGGTAGGAACACTCATCTGAACAAATGGCGCTGGGACAATTGGGTATCTATGTTGAAAAGAATAAAGTTTGATCCCTTCCTTACAAAATCACAAAAATCAACTTGAAATGACCCATAGATCTTACTGTAAGAGCCAAAAGTTCACAGTTCTCAATGTAAATCTTTATAATTGTGGGATGGTCCACACCTCCTTAGATATTGCACAAAAATACAAGTGAGAAAGGGAAAGAAATACATCATCGAACTTTGTAAAATTTAAAAAGCATATGAAGAAAATGGAAATGCAAACCACAGGTGGGAGGAATATTCTCCAATCATATATCTGAAAGAGACATGCATTTAGAGTACATGAAGACTGTCTATGACCGACTCAGTAATAGAAAGACAGTAACCAGTTAAAACTGGATCAAAAGAAACCATTCCTCAAAGAAGGTAATTGGCCAATCAGATTCTTATGAAAATATGTTCAACATCCTTAGCAATTAGGGAAATTCAGATCAAAACCACAGTGACACAATGACACAATCACTTTAAAACTATTAGGGTGACTATTATTGAAAAACAGCACAAAAACACAGAACTTTAAAAGTGTTGCTGAGACTATAGAGAAACTATAACCTTTGTGCACTGTTGGGGGGAACATAAAATGGTATAATTCTGTGGAAAACAGTACAGCGGTGCTTCAGAAAATTAAAACATAAAATGAGCATGTACCCAGAAAAACTGAAAGCAAGAACTTTAACAAATATTCATATATAAATGTCCATAGCAGCATTATACACAATATCCAAAGGTGGAAATAACCTTAATACCCAGTAACAGATGAATGAATAAAAAAGTGGGAACATCCATGCAATGAAATATTATACAGTCTTAAAAAGAAATAATATGATACTGCATGGCCAAATGAACGAGCCACACATGAAAGCCTGCATATGCTGAATTATTTCATTTTCATGAACTGAATAGAATAGGTAAATCTACAGACACAAAATCTATACTAATGGTCTCCAGGGGTGTAGGTAGGGGAGGAAGAATGGGCATGATTGGTCCTAGGTATGGAAGACTTTCCTTTTTTGAGGTAAGGAAAATGTTCTAAAATTGATTGTTGTGATAGTTGCACAACTCTCTCCATATGCGAAAATCCACTGAATTGTATACTTTAAGTGGATGTGGTATTTATAGGATAGTATTCAAATTTTATCTCAATAACTCTGCTATTAAAAAAGACAGAGCCTCAATCCCTGAGAAAGAACCCAGTCCATCCCCTACTGCTGCATACACAGCTAGTACTTCAGGTTGGTGAGGGACGGCTAGAAAAGAAGACAGGATAGCTCGGCGGCGTGCAAGGGGGAATATGGAGCAGTGCTTGCCTTTCACGGATTCCAGGGAGTCTGTTTGGGCGGGGTGTGTAGTAGCAATGTGAGCTGGCAGTGAAGAAGAGACGTAACGGCATGGTTATGAGAACTGGGGGAAGCGAGGAAGGGCATCCGCCTAGTTTTCCACACCCTGTCAGCCACGTGGACATAGGGACGACTCCAAACAGTAGAGGGACTAGAGTAACACAGGAGTGCAAAGACTGGGCATACTGAACAAGGGGTTTTTGCAGATCGCACGAATAACGGCTTTGACAGGGACTATGCGTTTCCGTAACAAACTGGTAAAGGTGACCCAGAATCAGCAGGAAGTGATTTATTTGTTGGTGATGGGGGAATTAAAGGGCGTGAAAATCCCAGACCAAAGAGAAGGAGGAGCCTCATTCCTCTGGTGGCACCAGTGAGGACCTGATGTCCACTGCAAGAACAACCGTGATCCTGAGAAAGTTTACTTGCACCTTTCAATAGCATCTGGGGGATAAGGAGAGACTGAGAATCTTAGAAATGAGAATACTCTTGATAGGAAATTTCCTTTTTTGAATTGAGTAAATTGTGAAACTGGGGTTTCGCCTGAAGAATGTGAATGCACCTGGAAGAGACTCGCTTTTAAACCAGAGGGATAGATTTATCATAAACACTTGAGATTAATTTTTATTTTCCTGCACTTAAGTGGAAAGGGTCATTCACAAAGCACTGAGTTCAATCGCAGAGATTTGAGAAAGTTGCATCCCCTCCTCATTATACAGAATGAATAACTTTAATCTGCTGACCACTAAAGAAACAGAATCCTCAGGACGGTTGAAAGACGACGTGCTCAAGACCAGCCAAGCAGTCAGGTACAATCTGCATTTTCAGGCTGAAAGTCAGCATGACTAGGATTGAGTTTGGCAGTGTCACTAACTGGCTGTGCGATTTTGGACAACATTACTGAATCTCTCTTGGGACTCATTCACCTGGCCCAGAAGGGAGTAGAATTAGATAAGCAGTAGGATTCTTCTATGAAAGACTGATTCTCGGGTCTTGGGTGCACGGTGGGAAAACACACGGCTCGTCTTGGCCAAGTAGCAACGGATAATGTCCTTTAGATGATAGGAGCCTCTTCTTTTGTCTTGGCCAGACTCTAAGAGGCTGGACTAAGATCTGCTAGAAGTCAAGTGCAATTACCTGTGGGGTGCTGTGGGCTCCTAGTTTTGCAGCCGCATCTTTCAATGAGCTCAGGATTCTGCACATCGCCGTGACAGTTAGAACAGTAAAAGAAGGCTCTGGACAATGAAAGCAAATCAAGAATGACTTATGCGAGGCTTTGCACTGAGGAGCCGTGTGCTGACTCAGTACGCCTCCCATTAAGTTGTGTTTGCTTTAGTGCTTCCCCTCCATAAAGTAATAAAACAATTACCTCCTGACTTCACTTGGAGATTCAGCAATAAAGAACCCTACAGTGTTCTTATGCAGCCTCACTTGTGCAGGTGGATTGAGAATCAGACCACTGGAAATGGAAAATAAAAGTACAGTCAATTTTTCCTCCAATTTCTGTGGCAATATTCGATGTTTCATTCTGTCATTATCTACAGATTCTCTAAAACGCCAAATTAATAGGATTCAATCTCCTTTTACTGTCAGCACAGTGGAAAATGCGAATTTGATCCTATTTAATTCTTTGTTTGATTGCTGCTAAGTAACACTGAGGCAAGTCAGGTAAAAACTTGGCTCTTACCTGAGCTGTCTTCATAGCGGAGCTGAAGGGAAGCTCCTGCTAGGAATGTGTCATGCATCTAAGATGCTCCAACCACCTGAGACGCTTGAGGCCTTGCTGCCCAAGACCGTCAAATGACAGCAAGGCCAGACCACACAGCTGCCGCCCCGCAGGCCAGCCGGCGTCGCCCATCCCCCGGCTACTTGCCTGTGAAATGAAACCACCTCGAATCGCCTACTTCAAAGGTTCCTTTTATTTGTCTGTACAGATTTTGAAAGTGTACATTTATTTTGACTTCACGTTTGTGAATTTTGACTGCAAGATTTTTGACAGGAGGAACCATGCCAATTACTTCTCTTTCTACATTACGTGAGCATTTGGATCTTCTGTTCTCTTATGGTTTATATTCTTTAATACTGTCTGATAAATTTCTACCCATGATGCACCTCGATACAGTACTGTATTAAGGCTTTTGTGAGTTACCTAAACTTCTCCCTACTTGTCTTAATTCCTACCTCCAGCACACTGAGGACTGTCCTTGCTTCCGTTTTGCAGGTGAAAGCCTCCAACCTCCTTAAGAACTCACACGGGAATGATGTCACTTCTTAATGCTGACTTACTTTTACTTGGCTGTTAGTCAGCCCTGAATAAGTTGCATAAGTATAAAAGGACTCGTAAATCAAGAAAAGAAAACCTCTTAAGCCCTACGACAAGGGCTGGATGAGGCTTGCTGGCTGTGTCCGGTTGATTCTTACTGGAGACGGTGGATGGATTTTCTAAGCATAGACTGGTGGAGAGTAATGAGAGATGTGATTGGACTTGACCTTGAAAGAGAAAGAACGTGGCTCTTGGCCCGCCACCACCCCTGGTTGATCTGCACTAACTAGTAAGTATATGATTAATGTGACTTATGTGTCTTCTTCTTTGTGGGGGATCTGAACTCATGTTGAATATCTAGCTGTGAAGAGTGCATCTGACTGAATTTGTGAGGGGTGGTGGACTTTGAGGATGATCCGAATTGGAATGATTGTAGCTCCATCATGAATCATGGCCGATTGCACTATTTAGAGAGTGTTTGCCACTGGAACATGCTCATTACACTATGTGACTATGGTCAGAATCAGTTTCATCTCTCAGCAGGCGAAATATTATTTCCCGTGACAACACCTTATGGTTGTCCGGGGCTTTTTCAAGGTTACTCAAGGGTATCATTTAGAAGGGAAACAAAGAGTGGCTAAAGGTAAGTTTTCCTCCAGCGTTCCAGAACCCTGGCCTGAGGCTCAGCCACTGAGATGGCTGGTGTTCCCTTTACTAGCAGTGACTGTGGTAGATTTGACATGGCATGGTGACTAGAACCACAGTCCCCAGAGTCAGACTGAGTCCCGGCCCCGGCTTGGCCACTTGGGAATTGTGTGAGCTTGGAAAGTTACTCAACCTTTCAGACTCTTAGTGTCCCGCTCCACAAAATGGGACTAATTGTGCCCTTCTCCCATCACTGTCGTGAGGATTTAAGAGTTAATATATGTAAAGTGCTTACAGTGATGTGAGTCATGAACCTGCACTCATGTGAGAAAACACTGCTATCGATATATTTCTAAAATCAAGTTGTAATCATTCTGAGTCACTGATTTTTGGTGGGAAAGTTAAGCCTATGTTGGAGCAGGTCCCTCTTCATTGGCAGTAGATGTAAGCTAGGTATAAAGAGCCCCAGGACCTCTTCCCTCTACATGGGAATTAGCTGCTTTGTAAATATTCATGCTTCTGGTTGTGGTATATTAACAATTATTTCAATACTGTTTGCAGATGACTGTTAGAGTTAGTCCAGTAATTAGTTCCTGAATGCCAGTGAATAAACTGACTGTCATAGAAACCAGAAAAAATTGTCAGGCTCCATCCTTGGAGATTTATTGACTTTTCAAAGTCAGAAATGGGATTTGGGAATCACTATGTCTTTAAAATTTCACAAATAGTTTCTATGCACAGCTCAGATTCTTGAAGGCCAAAGACATTACCAGAATTTTATCAACTTTTAGGCCAATCTGAAACCCAGATTGCCTGGTTTATGATTTTATAGCTATCCTTTTTACTGTGATCTGTTTCCAGGAGAAAGGCCAAGTGGGCAGATGTTTGGATTGTGTGATTTTCTTCAGCATGGAATGTGTGATTGTCAAATGGAATTTAGCCGTTCAGACTAAATTATTGTCTTCTAAATGACTTTCTTTCTACAGTAACCCACTGATTTCTTCTGCCCAGACACTTTCTACAACTTCTAACTCTGTTCTAGTAGATCTTTTCTTCCTTTCAACCTTTCATATAAAATCATTCCTTCGTAGTCCATCTGAGATCACTAGATGCTACTGAATTTTGAATGTTTTCCTATAATTCTAGGATCCCTAGAGTTAGAGATTAATTAAAGTGACCTTTCCATCTACTTATACAAAGGATGAACACTTCTCCAAGGCCACAGAGCTAACAGATCATCATGAGGATTGGAATCTAACCACTGAGCTAAATCCTCAGCCCATAATCTGTTGATTTCAGTATAGCTTGAGCTATTTTCCCACTAAACAACATAGGTTTTTTTCCTCCTTGCTCTGAATCCCATTCAGTCACCACTTTTTATGACTGCAACTAATTCCCTCCCTCCCTTTCTTCCATTTATGTTTACGTACATTTTTTGTCCTGGTTTCTCTTTTTTGTTACACAGTGAATTTCCCGTACTTCTCATGCTACCCACATAAGGAGTCCCAGGAAATACCAATAACCTAATGATTTTGCCTCTTTCCTTCATTTACCGCAGCAGACTTTGTTTAGCAGGCCAGTCAAATTGCTGTTTTGTCTGATTTTGCACCTTGCTCTGTAAAGCTAGAGTTTGTAGGGGCTTTTTCATCACTAGTAATTCGTAGAATTGTTCTGTGAAGGTCAAGACCGCTGAGATAATGTCATGAAGAGGAAGCGCCCTGTGAAGGTGACCATTGCTTCTCTCCCCTGCTCACAAGGGAGAACAGGGCCACAGAAACCAAGGCAAAGCATTTACCTCCCGAGAAATCCATTCTAAACCCAGTCATTACAGACAGCACAGAGGCACCACAATGGCAGAGCCTGTGTGCGGAAGAGGCTAGCTCTCTACAATGCCAAGACAAACAAAAGTCTTAATCTAAAGATTCCCCTAAGGAAAAAAAAGAAAAGAAAAGAAAAGAAAAGATGAGAAGGCAAACTGGTACCCGGAACCACCATTATGGAGGGATTTGTATTCGATGGCTATCAGCATGAGGTGCATCTTCATGAAGCAGAGCCTGGGGAAGAAGACAAGGAACTGTGAGGGGAGCGCAACAAGCAGGACACTAGTTCAGGAGATGCTGACTACACTTTTGTGCTCCATGCTGGGACGACCAGCATCACAGTGGAGGAAGGAAGCCTCAAATACGGATTTTCCACTTGTGAGCAAATCCCTCGTAATACTTAGACAGGGACACAGGGACACAGGGACATGCGTCCTACACGCATTATGAACTCAGATCGAAGAGACTCTGAGTCCCTTCTAACCCTTCTTACTCCTTCAGATTTGTCACTGGAGCCTGGTCTACAGTGCGACCCCCATAAACAGCATTGAAAGAAAGTTGTGTGAACAATGAGGAAAGTATTTCATTTTACTTACCTGGAAACCTCAGGAAAACTCATTCCAGCAAAGTCATTGGAGAGACGTTGAGTCAGAATTTTATTCTTCAGGCCACTCAAGAAATGATTTTGCCAAAGCTCTCTAGGAAAAACCTGGGAGATAGAATCATGGGTGTGGGAAACGTGAATATGGCATGGGGAATGTTAGACTACAAGTTGTACATATGCTAGTTTCCAGTGCATTTAGGCCCCAGGAAGGAGATTTGTCCTAGTGTGTAAGTGCAAAAAACTTTAAGGGCAGACCTGAAACTCAACAATTTTCACCAAGGAGTTAATGGTGAGGTGGATGCACCAAGTCAGTTTCTTCTCAGATGGCATCCAAGTGTCCTTGTTGGAAATTAGATTTCTTCTCTCTTGTCCACTCCGAATTTCAGCATGGCAGATGGTTTTCTGAGTCAGCAGCAGTAAGATGGAGTAATGTGGAATCTAAGTTGTCTTTCTCTAGATATGACTATTTAAGACTGCTTTTGAAACATCTTACTCTTCTACTGATGAACTACATATTACACAGAAAAAAATATTTCTGCCTTCTGTCAGAGTCAGAAGACTTCCTTGGCTCAAATGAACTCAAAGAACCATCCCGATCAATGCAATATTTATGTAAAAATCAAGGATGGCAGTAGGTTTCCGGAGGAACAGGGCTTGAAAGACAAGGTACCAATGGGATACCTCTTCTCTGGCCTGGGGGTCAGGCCCTCCTCGTCCTCCCCACCTGCTTCCATGAGACTCACCACCACATTTCCCCGATAGAGCAGAACAGGCTCTTAACCCCAGAAGTTCAGGTCAAAGTCACATTTCTACAACTTCACAGGAGCACTTTTGATCTAAAGTTATAGTTGCTCCAGTAATTCCCCACAGATGGTCATTTTGGGGTTTGGGAATCACCCTTTGACTAAGGATCACCTGGCTTGGACAATTTAGAACGGTTCCCTACCCTCTTCCTCCAGTCTGAGGTTCAGATGAATTTCTAGCCATTTCCCAATCTCTGAGGTTAGATTACTCTCACAAAGAGGGCTGCCCTCACCAGGCAGTTTATGCTACTATTTAAGTCTCAATTACTAAAGAAATTAGCTTAGTGCTTTGTATTAGTCCCAGGGACGAAATACCTGACACTTACAACTTTAATGAAGAGAGCTTTGCTTTGGCTCATGGTTTCAGGGGTTGAGTTCCTAGTCAGCTGGCTTCAAGGCAGAAACATATGAAAGAAAGGTGTGGTGAAAGAAAGCTGCTCACCCCATGGCAGGCAGGATGAAGAAGACGGGAAAATCAAGATGAAAGATATACCCCTCAAAGACACACCCTAGTGACCTACTTTCTGTGACAAGGCCCCACCTCCTAACAACACATCCAGCTCTGAACTCATCGTGGACTCATTCACTGGTAAGGTGCTTCCCCCATGATCTAATTACCTTCCCACAGCTCTTCCTCTGAACAACTGCTGGGGGGCTTTTTTTTAAAATCCCAACCATAACATGCTTCTAATATAAATGGTTCCTTTTTGAAAGAGCATAAAAAATGATAACCATGGAGGTGGAGAAGCCTTCTAAGAAAGTTTTTAAAAGATCTAAAAGGAAAACTAGAGGACAATGTGAATATTGGGAAGAAGACTCTTGGG
This sequence comes from Hystrix cristata, assembly GCA_004026905.1. Classification (NCBI taxonomy): domain Eukaryota; kingdom Metazoa; phylum Chordata; class Mammalia; order Rodentia; family Hystricidae; genus Hystrix; species Hystrix cristata. The sequence goes on along the minus strand of PVJO010011878.1, from coordinate 40,955 downwards.
GCTCAAGTAATCCAGATTAGACCTAATTTAAGTATAGGGCAATGCTCCCAACCTAAAGGCAACTAGAAATGCTCGTTGGGCTACAATTTCTCACATTATAATTTAGATATTTAAGACACATGGTATTTATTCAAGACCTTCTAATAAGAGTAGAAGTTTTATAAATACTAACTCTACACTTAGAAAAATCATATTGTGAGATTAATTACCCCCATTTTATACATGGAGATTTCAAAAGACAGAAAGTGAAGGCCTGATTTGAGAAAAATGGATCTTAAAACTCCGGAGTCCTGTACACTAAAGTCCATAGAATTGCACAGAATTTAAACCAGCAGAATAGATATCGCCAGTGTAGAATTCCTGAAAGTGGGTTTCAGACTTCGTTAAAAGAAAAATATGCATGCATATACATACACACACGTGTGTGTGTGCATGTGTGTAGTTGTGGTCTCCATATATATAGACTACAAATACTCCTGTATTCTATAAATCATCAGGTGATGAATATTGGCAAGTGCCTATTCCTAAAGAAGATTAACAGTCCAGATTAAAAAAAAAAAGGAAAACAGAAAAACAGTATGGTTGGTTTTACATCTCTACATTGTATATTCGCATGAAGGAGAAAGCATCTTCGTGCAGAATTTTCATTGCATCTGTTTTATCAAGTAATGGGGGTTAAAGTCACACTCGTCACAGCAGAATGCTGAAACTCTGTCTATTTCTTTGCATACCACACAGGTAAAGCAAACTTCCTTCAAGCCATTACTTCAGCCATACACAGTGGCTGCTAAGGGAAGGGAAAAGCCTGCTCTGTGAGGTTCATTCCCTCCAGCCTTATACTCACTTCTTGTCATGTGTGTATCATATTCCCTAGAGTCAGTGAAGAAATTCAATGAATTCTGTTTGTTTGAGTTAGCATTTTGTTGGCCAAAACATTTTCTACTTTTTCTCTTCTTTAATGGGCATCAAGAAAAGAACAGGAAAAGATGTAAAACTCTCTTCTGAATGGAGGTTTATACCAAAGCGAGGCTAAGGGAGGGATATCAAGTACATGGAATGGAAATGTGCACTCAATAAAATGGAAAGGAAGGTTACTCTCTGGAGGGTCTTTGGGGAAGGAATACTCGGCCTAGCAAAGGGTTAGCGCTCCTTTTCTGGAGCATTTTGTGGAACTGCTATTTGGAATGCAAGCTTCTGTGCTGTAGATATTCATGAAGCACAGTGGTAAGATTGTGGACCAGCAAATTATTGGTGTGTGTTCACTAACTCACTCTAAATCAAGAGACACACAATATAATTCAATACATGATTACTATTATTACTACTGCATGAAACTTGCCTAAAATAATCTGGAAAAATTACCTTTTAATTATTTATATTGTTATTTTTATTTGAATAATTATTTATTATGCTAATTGTTTCTTAATTTGCTTTGCACTTAAATATTTGATATGACCATCAATAATATAACCTTTGTTTATATTTTCACTTTCAATAACTAAGGTGCTTCTAAATTTGTAAGTATTATTTATATTTATGACATTCTAGAATGTAGTAGAAAACAGAGTCATGATTTCTATTTTGCAGATAAATACAGCAGGAATAAGGCAAGTGACGTTTTCAAGACCAGTGAAGTACCTCGAACTTTCATCTAGATCTCTCAGTCTCTTCCCAGTTAAGCAGAAGTCAAGTTTCATTTCTTGGGAACTTCTTGCTTTCCTCAAAAAAGTTGATTTTTTCTATTTCTGATCCTAATATGTGTGATGTGGGGAGAGAGCCAAGATTCAACATCAGTTTACCTTTTTGTGTTGCTCCACAAATAGAGATGTTAGAAAGGTGCACAAGCCTGGGACCAGACAGCCTTGGGCAATAAATCCAAGCTTTAATTCAGCAAAGCAGATAATGTTGTCTCCAATACTCCAGTCCCAGCTGGGAATCTTTGGCAGGAAAACCTGTTCAATGATAGAAATCAGGTCAATTGGTAAGAATACACATTCCTCAAAAAAGTAATTTTGGATAGATGTCTATCATTTCATTTACTCAATATCATTTGCTCTTTACCTTTGGAAATAAAAGCGGTGCCCAGGTCAGTGCAAGGGACAAGAAAACATTCAGGATTTGAAAGTGGTTAGTGATTTGCTGGCGTTGTAAAATCAGGTCAAATAACTCAGACCTCTAATTCTGAGCCGAAGTTATATCTTTAAGTAATTCACACTCTTGAAAAGACTCCAAATTTCACCTGTGATTGGCAAATCTTTTCTGACCTGTAGGCCCTCTGGGGAACAGTAAGCTTCATCCAGCGCTATCACCCTAGACAGGAGAGGCACATGCTGGAGTGCTTCGTACCTTGTTATGAGAATGAAGAATCTGAATGATGACTCTGGTCTTAGGGTAATAGTTCTTGATAGAGAGCACCCTGCATAAGCCACAATTACGCTCATTAGTGATACGTCATACCAAAGTTTTTATATAATTCAGCTTAAAGTTAAAACGATGCATGAGTAAGTGGAGGAAGACTTAGTATATTAGCTTATCAGTGTTTTCTAAAACTGTTCTATTGAATAGCACACACAGAAGAGTCCCATTGTGTAGTGACTGGTCTGGAGTAGACCAATCTGTTGAAATGTCAGCTACTGGTCTTAGAAGACAGTGGTCTTCTGGCACCAGTCTTGAGGAGGAAATGAAAGCTTCACATGTTTCAGTCTTCAGGCTCAAACATGGTAATTATAGTGAGACATAAGAGATACACTTGCTGTCCATAGCTTGAAGTACACTGTATAACATCTATCTAACTTTCTTATTTTATGAGCTAAGGAGCTAAGATCTATCTCATATTCACAGTGTTCTGAATAATGTGAGGCCTCAGCTGCTTCTTGTTATGTGTACAGTCATCTTTGTGACTGCATATGCACAGTTATTTTGCTCTGTGGACCGGAACTTCATGTGGTTAGGCGCAATACCATCGCCACCTTTTATGGTTTAAATTCTAAGGTCTCCCACAAGTCTTACGTGTTTTGAAGGTGATGGAATCACTCAGATGCTAAGTTCATCAGTAGATTTTTCACTGATGATTCCTAGCTGACTTGCTGTTAAGAAGTGGGGCCTGGCTGGAGGAGGGTGACTGGGGCATGACCTGGAAGAGGATATTGTAGTACACGATGCCTTTGTTCTTTCTCTCTGCTTACTGGCTGCCGTGGAACGTCCAGCTGTCCTCCACTAGGACTGTCTACAGTACTGTTTCTGCCTTGGAGTCAGCCAGCATTGGACGGAATCTCATGAAAACCATGACCCCAGACAAACCTCTCCTTTAAATTGTGTGTATTGGGTATTTGGTCCCAGTGGTGACTAACATGCAAGTTGGTACCAGAGAAGTGAGGTCATACTTGACCATGTTTCGAAGAAGTCTTTGGAACTGGTTTGTGGGATGAATTTAGAAAGGTTTGGAGATGCTAGCTAGACAAGCCCTAGAATGGACTAAGCAGAGTAAGCAGAGATTGACGAGTGACTCTTGTTGATCTCAGAGGGCTGCATGCTGAGAGGAATGTGAAGAGTAAAGGTCCAGTTCAGGAGGAGCCAGGAGGGTTCAGGAGGAGACAGTAGGGTTCCGCCGCCTCAGTAGGGAACAAGGATTCCAATGGCAGCAGGACTAGTGGACAAGTGTGCTATACCCTGGCAGAATAAGTCTTCATTTTGCTCATATCCTGAGAGTTTGTGGAGACTGAAATTAAGGGCAGTGGATTAATTAATTTCGTGGAGAAAATTTCAAAGCAGCTCAATGTTCAGCCTTTGGCATGGGTACTGCTAAGAATCAAGAGCAAAAAGGAAGTGCCTGCAAAGTTGGGGGCCATGGAAAGGATGGCTGTGGAAAAGATTAACAATAAAAGAAGCCACATACTGGCATGAGAACAATAGGAAAGACGGCTTGACAAGATCTCAAGAATCAGGAAGCCTTACCTTTTGTTGACTCAAGGATTTAAAAGTGTAAAGCTGTTATTTGAGAAGTGAGACCCTGCATCCCCTGCTCTAGAAGGACTACCTAGGGAGTTGGTTTCCTAGGACTCATCTCATTGTGCTCAGCCTTTCAGGCACTCAGAGGCCACTGCACTGTACTGAGGTCATGGTCCAAGGGGCCTGGCTACTGCTCCCACTGTTGCCAGACCTTGACATTAGCCATGTGGTGCTGGCTTTTCAGGCATGCGGAATGCAAGAGTATGAATCTTCCACCCAGGTTTCAGAGGGTCAGGGAGGGAGGGCAGTGTGCACCTGAGAAGGCACTGCATCCATCTGTGAGAGTTAAGCTGAAAGTGCAGTGGAGACCACAGGAAGTTAGAGATGCCAGGAACATGGACCACCTGCTGAGGAAAGCCACAGGCAGGGAGCAGAGCTAGCTGGGCAGAGAGGCTACGTGGGCTGTGACCCACAATGCCACAGCGGTTAGAGCTGCTCAAGCTCTGTGGAGCTCACATCTCTCCACAACCTACTCAGAATGCTAGACACGGAGCTGCAAAATTTAATGTTTGTCCTGCGCTGTTTCAGGCTTGCTTTGGTCCCATTCCTTTCTATCCTTCTATTCTATTCTTTTTGGAATGGAAATATTTACCCCCTGATATTGTATGTTGAAAGTATTTAATTTTCTTTTTGATTTTTACAGGGGGATATAGCTAAGAGTTAGCCTCGAGTCTTAGAAGAGATTGTGGACTTGGACTTTTCAGCAATAGTGGAACGGTTAACACTTTGGCAACTCTTAGAGATGGGCTAAATGCATTTTCTATAGTGAAATGGACATAAGTCTTTTTGGGGGCCGGGGTGGAATACTATGATTTAGATCTAAAATGTCCCCCAAAGGTCGCATATATTTGGAAGGTGACTGGATCATGGTATGTGGGGGGGGTTTGCTATACTCTTCAGTGGGATAGTCTCCTGATGCGGTCCTAACTGTGTTGCTTGGAGAAGGTGAGGCTGACTGGACTAGGCTCACTGGATGTGTGAACTAGAAGGGTGTATTCTTGTCCCCAGCTTCTCCATTCTGTCAAGAGATGAGCAGCGTCCTCTGCCAGGACAATGTATCATGATACTTCTGCCTTGGAGCCGGCTGGCTTCCTATAAATCCTGAACCAAAATAACCTCTCCTCCTTTCGTTGTGGGTGTTGAGTGTTTTTTCCCAGCCATGGGATAGCTGACTAATATACCCCACAATCGTAGCTGAACCTCAGTTAACACAAGTCAAGCTCCTGCTCGTAGATAACTTATAGTTAAGACGTTAATGCTAACTCTATTCATCTTGAGAATACTTACGAATGTTCATAACTGCCTCAGATGAACCATGCGCAATACTTCAGTAGAAGTATGGAGTAAAAACCCCAATAAAGTGTGCCAATAGGGTTCAAAACTGACATCCTTTTGAAGAAGAGAGGATCTTAGTTATATGGTGCTGCCTCAATAGTAATCAGTTATTTGTACACTGGCCTTTAAATTCAGATAGCTAGTGTCTACGAAACACAGGAAGAACACAGAGAGACACAGGCACACACCTAGGATGCTCTAGTTTCATTTGTATTCACCATCATATTTGTGCATGTGCAAAAAATAAGCATAAAACTGGAATGTGATGAAGCTGTGCTCTGACAGATGACACTTTCTGCTGTTCAGCTCTATGCACGGGGCTCTGTTTTCATAGAGGTAAAAAAATAAATCAGCATTGGAGCATGCAAAGCACAAGGCCAGCTTCTTACCTCATGATGTTCGAAGTATCTTCCGCGTGTGAGTCACTGCACAAAGGGTTGGCTAAAATCAGGCATGCTGCCGCAGACTCCACCTACTCTTCAAGATTAAACAGCGGACATCTTGTTAATGACATCGGAAAACATTCTAGTGTTCCTCTAGCTGGGTTTTCTTATTATCATAAAATTGCCGACAAGAAAGATAATGCACATGGGAAGGAGCTGCGATCTTGATAATAAAATATCAGGATCGTAGTCCTGCAGGTGTTTCCGGGGCTCGGAGAACCAGGGTCTCTAACATAGACGGAGATTGCTTCAAAATAGGCAAAGTACGAAGTGATACTTTTCCTACCATCTACCCCCATCATTTTGTGTCTAGTGATGAGCGGTAAGACCATTCTCTAAAACTGCTGTGTATTTATTTGCCTTTCAGGACAGCAAAGAAAGGAGGAATTGGGAGTTTTCTTGACCCAAAGTAAGCAGTCGTTCAATATATTTTGGATTCTGAATCTTAAGGTTCTAGAAAATGACTCAAATATCTCTGATAATATCATGTTGTAAGACAGAGAAAGATCACACAGGGTTTATCATTTTGTGCTTTGTCATTGTATAGATTTTTCTTTCGAGCTGAAATATTTTGGGTTATTGATTCTGCCAGACTTAGGACATGAAAGGAAACTGACTTTGATCTAAAATCAAAACCGGCTAGATGGTTGGCTGCTGCTCATTATTTGCAGTCCCAAGACTCGGTGAGATTTCTGCTATTCTCCATGTTTCCCTCATCCAAAGACATTAGTGAGGTCGGGGGAGAAGTTGTTTAGAACTGATGGATACTTAAAAATCTGTCTTCTGGTAAGATCCCAGTTGGGATGGGAAGATCAAATACACTTTTGTTCTCCATAACTTTTTCAGATCCGATAAAGAATTTAGTAAATAGAGAACTTAGTAAAATAAATAACTTTAAGGTAAGTTATTTATCCACAAACATAATGTCTACTTGCCCTTCGTCGAAGAGAATTTGGAGATCAACTACTATACTTTTTTTTTTTCTAATTAGTTTTAAAGCTATATTTTCCCCAGTCAAAGGATCTGAAACAGTAACACAGTCTATCATTTTAATTGTTATAGCTTAGGAAAACCACAAGGAGAAAAAGAACTAGATCTTACCGCAGCTCGCCTCAGATCCTCCCACTTCAGGGCAGATCCCAAAATAAAAGTTGTGTAGGCCAGGTTGCATTTAAATATGGTTTCCAGTTCCAAAGGAGGAGGGACCCTGGGCAAAAGAATATCACAGCAAAGATGGGGAAAAGATCATTGGCTTTGGTTTGCAAGTTGTAGTACATATTTAGTGCACTGAATAGATTCACTAATGTCCTCTCAGAAAATATCCATCATTCATTATTAATCCATGTGGTTGGGTGACCTTGGCACAGTCATCCTAATTCCAGGGATGGGTTTATACCTCAGGCCTAAGCGATGAGAGTGACATGAATTAATTCAAGGAAAGGCAATGACAACACAGGGAAGAATTCAACATGCCACCGTGATTAGAGATTTCAATACATGCCTTTCATTTACTGAAAGGTCAAGCATGAAAACAATCAAGTGTTTTGAATACCAGTTTGATACTAATTTTGCAATCAAACTTAGAAAATGTATTTTTAAGAGCACAAAAATTATTGAAATGATATTTTACTCAATCAAAAAATACCTTATTACATTGCAAAGATAGTCATTGTACATATTATGGGCTCTGATCCCAATACAATTAAATTAGAAGCTAAAAACAGAAAGGTAAAGTAAAACTATTCTTCATATTCAGAATTTTTTCAAAAAAGTGGGCTGCCAAAATTTTCATGGGCCAAGAAGAAATTATAGTAGTTCTTTACAATTATTCTTAGAAATGAGATATGGTAACAACATTAAATATATATGCTTTTGCCCACAACAACAGCAGTGCTTTAAGGAATATTTATAGTTGTGGACATTAATATTAGAATAAATTCACTAAAGCTCAACAGTGTGCAAAGTTGGTTCTTTAAAAAATAACCTAACACGACAGGCAAAAGTGGTAAAATTGATGAAGAAAAAAACAAAGACAAATGACACACTCAGGGTGATCAAAATACATGGTGAATGTTTACATTTTTTTTAAAATTTATTGCAGTATTACATATCACCATTATTCCCCTTCAAAATACTTTTCCTGCCTTAGAACATTTCTTGTCCCGTTATTTTTGCTACTTTCTGAAGCAGTTCTGACAGTCCTGTTGTGGGTCTTTGAGGAGTGATCAAAAATACTGTGAATGCTGCTGCCGAGGGCCATCCAATAGAAAGCAGGCTCTTGAAAACACTTCCGCGTACTCTCATTCACCTTTTCACCAGATCTGGTACTATGCAACTTTTGGCTCCTCCCCAAAGTCAAAATGTCCGTGAAAGACAAATGTTTTGAATGAGAAGTGACAAAAATGATGGGATAAGTGTGTTTGAAGTGAAGGGGAGTATTTTAAGGAGGATTAATGACAATGTGTCTTTTACTATAGCAATTTTTCTGAAAATTTAAATCTTTGTTATATTTGTTGATGATATTTCATACATGGAATGAAGAAAATATAATGGATACAGGCAAAGTACAATGAGAAAATAAAATTTGTATTTTTAATTACAGACACAGGATAGAAAAGGTGGAAGTTAACCACTTTTATTCAAAATTATATGATTATTTACATCAAAACACCTAATGCCAGCACAGAAAAAATTAAAAATAATAAATTTATGTGGATTCATATACAAAAGTCAATTGTCTTTTTTATAGCAACAACTGAAAATATAATAGAAAACACTATTTTCAACTATATCAGTACTTTATGTAAAGTACCTTATATACCTTAATTAAGTACCTAACATGAAGTATATATGTAAAATTGGTAAATATCTGGGATATTAGGCCACATTATTAAGAGACAATATGTGAGAACTTAATTAATGGACACCCACAGTATGGGCAGACTTACGAAGAATTTGTAGCAAAAAGAAGTCGATTCTGGATCTACAGTTTCAACTTTATTCCCATCAAAGTTCTACAGTTTTATCATAGTACATGGTGAAATTATTATAAAATTTATATGAAAGATAAAAAGCCAAGGAAAGCTTGTTGAGTATTAAAAAGAATAAAGGAAATGAAGAAGAGAGAGATGACTTACTTCAGCATTTATAAAAATTATAAAGCTTTAGTAACAGAAAATGTATTATTAATACAAAGATAGATACATTGATAAGGATGAAAGTGCAGAAGGGTGCTGTCTACAACTAAGGAATTAAAACAATGGTGAAACTTTAGTTTAAAGTTAGAAGAAATACTAAATCTGAAAGAGCTGAGGGTGGTTATGTCCAAGAAATATACGAGAGAAAGGACAGGAATAAATCTCTTATAACAAGATTGTACTGTTCGATGTGTAAGCTATGTGCAAGTATTATTCTCTTGAATGGTAACCTTCCTCCAGATGCCTGCACCGATCTGCCCACTACCCTAACAATTGTTGGTTTAGGTGTCCCTTCTACATTATGACAGCATTTACACAAAAGCCTCTCTTTACCCCTATGTTTTAATTTTCATATTTCAAATAAGTATATATGTGCTTGATTTTCATTTGTCCTGATCAACCTTATTATACCTGCCCTGCGTGAAAACTGATATCTTTTATCAACTCTTGTGATCATTAATCTCAATTGCCAACTTGATTGGATTAAGAATTGCCTAGTCGTGACTAGATTTTGAGCTTGCGAAACCCATCAATGGATTAAGTAGTGATGTGTTCAGAGCTGAATGGGCTTTTAGAGGGTGGGGCCCAGTTGGAGGAAGTAGGTCCATGGGGGTGTGGCCCTGAAGATCATAGCTTTCTTTTTTTTGCATGTTGGCTGCTTTGAAGCCAGCAGCTCTCTTCATCCAGGCTCTGGCACCATGATGCTTCTGCCTTGGAGCCAGCTAACCATGGACTAAAACTTCTGAAACCATGAGCCAAAATAAAATCTTCTGCCTTTATATTATTTCAGCTGTTTTGTCACAGCAATAAAAGGCTTATTAATACAACTCTATTCATTTCTCACCTTTTAAATTTTTTGTGAAAAACAGCGCATACACAAAGTGTGTAAGACCTCTATATTAAAGTTAACATCCATGTACCTACTCAGGCATAGTAATACACATTACTTAAGAAAAGAGGTGTCACATTATCATTTCTTCCTGCTGTTTAGTCTCTAAATGTAGCTATCTGGCTTTTCTCAAGTTTCTGAGAGGTGTAATTTCTATTTATCAATACTGGTTTGCTTAATTTAGTCATAGTTTCTGTTACATGCAACAAATACCTTGACTTATGGATATTATTTCTCTGTCTCATATACATACCATTCATACATATCCATCTCTGCCACACACACACACACACACACACACACACACACACGGTCATCTTTAAAATCAATCTACCATAGTCTAACTTCTGGCTACAGAATTTACATCCTTACTCTGTACGAAGTATTCTCATTTTCTACCCACAAAGTCCCTTGTCTGTATAGCATCAGCTCAAAGCCCTAAATCTTGTTATTTGAATCAAGTACAGACTCACATGGGGATTCTCAAGCAAAACTCCTCCTGCTCTGAAGACTGAACAGAAGAGACAAGTTCTCTCATTTCCTCAGCCAACATACTAGAATGAGGCAGGAATAGAAAAACTGCAGTACATGTCTCCAATCGAAACAGCTGGGAGTGGAAACAAAGAGGACAGAGTATCTACTATTTCTCTGATTTCTGAAATCTGAGTACTTACGATTAGGGTCCTTTACTCCAGGGGCAGAGAATGTCTTTGGGTGGCAGCCCAGATCTGTCCTCATAGCTAATCCATTGTTCTTCTTGATTCTTGCCTCTGCCGTCCAACCCCCCGAGTCATCATCCTTTTCCTTGGTAAATGGTTTATGTTTGTCCTTGAGTCACTCTCTTGGCCTGATTCCTGCCTGTGCTAGAATGGGGCGTGGAGGTATGCTTTTCATTTTGAACTCCCTTTGATTCTTTTACTCAATGCTGGCAGGACTACTGCCAGTAAGGTTTTGTTTAAGACGTTGAGAATTTTCTCTAAATCTTATTCAGATTTATGTCATGTCCCAAAAGTCATATTCATGATTCCTTGGAGATAGATTTTTCTTAAAAAATGTCAGGCTTCTGGGAAGAATGTATTTAAGCTTCTTTGAAGCCATTTTGCCCTACTCAGAGCATCTAGAGGTCACCACTTTAAAGCTTTCTGAGGTCTAGAGTCTTAAAGCCACATCTGCAACTGGAGCACGGCCCTGGGGGTCATAGGTTACAAGGCTGCACCTTGGATTTGATTTTTCCCCCTGAGGTTATTTTCCCCTTTCACCTTTTTTTGGCCTACTGAACAGATTATTCTGAGCTTTTAATGTTTCTTATTTCTGCTTGAAAACTAAGGAATTTTCTTATAATAGCACACATGATTAAAGTTAAAGAACTCAATATTCTTTTGGGGAATCTTCTTAACCAGCTTCACCTAATTTCATTAAGTACATCTTCCACTGCTCATGCTGTTGCCAGTGAAAATGTTACAAGATTCTGCCATGATAACTTGGGGTGCTCTTCCTCCAGCAGCAATGTGTTCATTGCCGCTCCAGCCTCTGCTGAGTATCCCTGCTCAATCCTTCCAGCCTCTGCTTGCACCCAGTTCCAAGGAAGGGCTGCATTTGAATTTCCGGTATGAGAACACTCTATTTCCAGTGCTCCCCTTTTTTGGTATCAGTCATCCATTTCTGCCAAACAAAGCATTCTGAAATTTATAGACCTAAAACAATGATGGATAATTTTCATGATTTTTTTGCGTTGGCTGATGTCAATCAGATGTTCCTTCACTCCACATAGTATTGGCCGAGGCTCTGCCTCTGGATACCTTCATTTCATTTCTTTCTTTCTGGGAGCTAGATTATCCAAAGTCACGCCTTACTCGTACGACTGTGATAGGAGAGAGTAGTTGGTGCTGGTTGGGCCTTCTCCCCAGCAAGGTTGTTTGAAGTTTTGCATGATGGCTCAGGGCTCCCAGAGAAAGTTGAAACTATCACTCCCCTTAAAGGATAGGTGTGAAAACGTCACTTCCTCCGCATTCTGCTGGCCAAGTTGAGTTGCGTGTCAGCCCAGAGTCAAAGGGGAGAGAAAGAGACTCCATCTTTAACGAGAGAAATAACAGGAATACACTAAAGAGAAAATGCTAACAATTGTATTACAGGAACATCTACCTCAAATTTAGAGTGTAATAATTGCTTTAAGGTAAATAAAATAGAATAATAAGACAGAAGGAAATGATAAGACACCAATTTACATAGGATGGGTAGAAGTCTCCCTGAGTGCTGAAGGATGAGGACAAACTGGTCATACACAAGGTAGGAGAAGAGTTTCATAGCAAAATGAAGGAACCAATAAAATGGTCTTTGTAGAAATTTGGGAGGGACAAGACTAAACTTTGAGTAAGTTTGTGATAGTAGAGATGAAGCAAGAGAAACAGAATTAGGATGTTCATGAGAATAATTCGCAGTAATGATGAAAATACACACAGGGCTTGAGGGAGACAATGCCCAGATTTCTGTTTTAAGGCACTGCCTTGACCAGGTCCCACTCAGTGACATGGGAAATGCGGCGGGGTTCCCTTCTCTTGCTTGCCTTGTGAGATGGCAAGGAGGATATAAGACCATGAGTTAACTTTGAAAGTGTTGATTAAGAGGGGCCTTAACGTTTATTAAATTGTATTATAATTTCCAGTAGGCAATTAATTCTGTGGATATGAATCCACAGAAAATGTCTGATGAAGAATATGAATTTTGGAATCATCAAAGTATAGATATAATTGACAAAATTCTAGATGAATGCTTCAGATTTTATGCACCATTTAAAAAAATTCATTATTTTCATAGGTACATAAAATTAACCCACTTTAGCCTATAAAAATGGAACTTCAGATAAAATATATTGCTTTCCATATATCTAATGATTTCATGTTTGTTTTAATTGCATTATGATGATTGGCTTATAGTTCATTTTAGGACCTTCTTCTTCTTCTTCTTCTTCTTCTTCTTCTTCTTCTTCTTCTTCTTCTTCTTCTTCTTCTTCTTCTTCTTCTTCTTCTTCTTCCTCTTCCTCTTCCTCTTCCTCTTCCTCTTCCTCTCCTTCTCCTTCTCCTTCTTCTTCTTCTCACTATTATCTAAGGATTCAAGTAACGCACAGATTCCAGGAAAGATAGCCATTGCAGTGATATGGAAACAGAGCTGTTCCGTGTCCATCCTTAGTATCACAAAGTAGCTGAAATACTTTGTGACATCACATAACCAAGAGTCCAAGTTCATGGTGGATTGGGCTTCTCAGAGTGTAGAGTCCTCAACTGTAAATAAGTGAAGGTTGGGTGATCCAATATATAATCCTGTATAAGATCCAAATGTCATTTCAAACATGGCTTATTTAGAGAATGACTTTTGGAAAACTGATTCATCATTTGAGAAAAATAAAGATGTTAGCTCTCTACACATTACACATAATAAATTCCAGACAGCTTAAATATTAAAAATCATATTGTGACAACATTAGAGAAATAGTCCTTTAACTCTAGAACAAAGAAACCTAAAAACGTCAGAAAAGTAAGGACCCAAAAGAATCAATTGATGAATTGGAGTACATGTAAATTAAATCCTTCTGTATGAAAATAGAAGCAGAAACAAAAGGTAAAAGTTAGAGGAAAATAAATTTACAGCAAATGACACAAAAAGTATAATATGAAAATACTCTAAGTGTTTAAAAGACAATAAAACAGTAAAAGCCATCCTAATGGAAGAGGACAAAAGAAATGGTGGGATTGTAAAAACAAGGGAAAACATTCAAAATGTAAAACTGTTGAATCTCACTACAAACTAAATTTGAAAACTGTAAAACAAGCCAGTAAGGAACCATTTATTTTGGAAAATAAAATTAAAAATTATAAAATAAAATAGTAAGAAGCCATTCTGTATAATTAATACTTTAAAAATATCTTTGTATTAAGTATGTTTGTCCCAGTGTTTGAAAAACTATTTGACTTGGACTCTGCTAGTAGAAAGGAAAACTATATAGAACAAAAACATCATCAAGAATAATCCCTTCTGAAGCAATTTGAACTTCACACTTCCAAGCCTTAGAATTAAGAGTTAAAAATAATAATTAAAAAGTGCACCAGATTTATGCACAAAATTATGGTCATATATGAAAACATTAATGTAGAGTAACCTAAATGTCAAATAATGGACAGTCATTTAAATAATATTGTTACATACGTGGTGTGATTAAAAGAGAGGGTGAATGTTTAAAGTTTTACAAAAATTTGTTGCAGCGAAAGACACAGTGCCGTTCATCCCTTCAAAGCAGTCCCTCACTTTGAACACACTTATCCCATCAATCTTCTCTGCTCTCCGAAGCAGTTCTTGTAGTCAGATGTCACCAGTGTCTTTTGTTCTGTTGTCCTGGCTGCCTGATGTCCCACACTGATTAAAGACGCGTATCTTTCGTGGTCATTGTGACTTTGGCGAAGAGCCAGGTGTCACGTGGGTCCCAGATCTGGTGAGTAAGGTGGATAAGGACACCCCGTAATGTTCTGATGAGCCCGTCTTTCTGTTGGATGACATGTGACTGCTGCATTCACCACATCTTTGGTTATATCTCACAAAAGCGCTCAATGAAAGAGACTTTAATAAGAAGTAATATTTTAAGAATCCAAACATTCACTGTATATTTTGACCACAATTTGTACGCAGAAAACTCAAATTTTATGCAGAAAGAAAATCTTTTAAAACTTAAATATTTAAAACTTAAAAAAAATAAAATGACAGAAGAATAAAACTTAAATATTCACTCTATATTTTTATCACACTCCATATCCAGAAAGGTATCTGGCAAGATGTATCGCAAAATATTTACATAGGTTAACTCTGGACATGAGATTGCTTTTCTTTTTCTTTCTTGTCTATTATTATTTCTAAAAATTTCTATGACTTTATCAGAGTAATTTTCTTCCATTAGAAATATTTACACATATTTCAAGTATGAGTTTAAGACCCATGAGCCACACACATACTCTCCCAGGAAAACAATCTCGATGTTGATCTCCCCCGACTTGTGGCGTAGAAAGTTCCTCAGGAAAGCAGTCACACTGTCAATGGTGATGTTTCCACAGACCACGATGAACCTGGACAGCAAAATCAGGGAGGCGGATTATCTGAGGAACACATGTGAAGGTGTTCTGTGGTTTCCAGGGGGAATGGATTCTAAGACCCACAAGAACACCCTAATCTTCAGATGCTCAAGTCCCCCCATAAAACGGCATAGTATTTGCACATAAATTATGCACATACTTCTGTACATTTAAACCATCTCTAGTTTACTTCTAATTCTTGATATAATGAAAATGCTATGTAAATAGCTGCTATACTGTCTGCTTAGGGAACAATGACAAGGAGAACAACTCTGGGCAAGTTCATTTGAGATGCAATTTTTTCAAGTATTTTCTAGCTAGGGTTGGTCGAACCCACAGACGTAAAATGCACAGATGCAGGGAGAACTGACTATATCTTCTTGTCCAGTTTTAGAGATGGACGGTTAGCTTAACCCTGTTTATAAGTAAATTTGGTGTTTAACTGTAGAAGCACTAAATGCTACATCCCCAATGTACAAAACAGATTTCTGTAGTCTTCCAGTTCATCTCAAGTTCACCGTCCAACTGCTCTGCACACAGCTCTGCAGGAATGCGATCATTATTGTCAGATTTGTCATGGTTATTTATCATTTAAAATGGACTTTCCACTTTATTTTTTTCACTTGATTCCTGATTGAGTGATCAAGACTTTTATTTTTTACACTGAGGAGTTGAGACTGAGAATAGTGCAATCCATTTTGCCCTAGCCAGATATTACAGCTAAAGTAGCACCAACCACCTTCTAGAGTGCTTCAGTTTATCCTCCACCTCTAAAAGGATCCGGTAGTTACAAGACAGATTAGTACTGTGAAGAGAGAGCCAAGACAGGAAGAGATATCTACGTTTTCGGGGTGAAAACAGTTGGCAATTTTCTTAGATTTAATACACTTAAAACCACTTTTTTCACTACTACTCATTTAAGAAGACTGAAAAACGAATTCTAGCCTAAATTAATCTTAAGTTTTTCAGACCATTGGCTGATTATCGTGTGCCCTACATGCCTTTCCTGAGATAAATGCGGTTAAACTTTGGTTTCTGTACTTTATTTTACTGGTTCTCAGCATAGCTATTTTTCATTAATTTAATTGTTTTTCCTTTCCTCACTGTACATTTCATCAATCGTATTTTTTACTAACTCTATTAAGAAGCTGCTCCAAAGGAGCTTACCTACATTATACCTCTTTCCTCTAGAGACTAAATAAAAAAGAATCACATGAAAGTTAAGATCTCCAATTCATTCTGTTCTTCTTAGATGTGAAAAGACATACTGGTAGCTGAGATAACATGAGTCCACAGGGAAAGAGGATAAAATCATTTCTGCCTCCATCTCCTTTCTGGGAATACATGGTTACAGATTGGGCAGAACCAATGATCTAAGAAGCATTATAGAATACGTTAGAAATTGCTCCATGCTGTAGCAAATTTTTGATGAAAAAATGAGCCCCAAATGGTTTAGGGGAGTTTTACCTAAGACAGCTTCCCTAAACTAATTATTTTAAACTTGAATCATGGCTTGACTCAACCCACCATGTAAAGTTAGCAATGTTACCCACACGATGAAAATGAGCAAGACAGCTAATGATAGATATGAGAACAGTTAGTGACAAGGGATGTTGAAATACTACCGTGCCCCATAATATTTATCCACAGTGAATTATAACAGTATCTGTCATTTTAATTCTGAGTGTTATCAGAATGGAAATGCAGTCACATGTATCTGTTAGACAAAGAAAAAGCAGCAAGCAAGAAAGAAAGCCAGCCTGGAAGTTATGCTGGAAGGTTTCTCTTGTATGAATGCATGATAATAAGCATCACGAAAGACTCTGCCAGACCACACCTACAAAGGTCACTGCAGTTTGCGCCCGCACACACACACACACACACACACAATATTCATGCAAGGATGTCTGCCCAGCTACTCTCTACTCACTCTCACAATGGTGCTACCCCTCCTATTACCTTTTGTAAGCCAAGGGTTAATCTTAATGCCTTAAAATCTTATGTAACTCTTCTGATTTCTTTCATTCATTCACTTGTTCATTCACTCAATCCAGTGTTGCCCACCAAGTAGTCTGGCCTCAAGCTCCTGGGCACAAGAGATTCCCATCTCAGCCTCGTGAGCAGCCGGGTGCACAGGAACACGCCACTGTGACCAGCATTCATTTTACCGCTTCCTCCTGGAATGTGCCTGTAGTTTGCTATGGCATGTATTCCCCTTGCAAAGCTCTGCTAGGCCCATTTAAATTTTATTTTCTGGAGAATCTCTGTCTCTCTCTCTCTCTGTCTCTCTCTGTTTCTTGCCTTCTGTCTCCCTGTTTCTCCCTCTGTGTGTGTGTGTGCACATGTGTGTGTGTGTGCACATGTGTGTGTGTGCGTGCATGTGCGTGTGTTTCTGTTTCTATGTCTCTCTTCTTGTTATTTAGGTCGATTTTGTTAATTAGGTTGAAATACTTGATTTAATGCTTTTACAAGCACCTATATAGTAGTTTGTATTAGGTAGAAAATATATTTGCATGGTATTTATTCTAGCACAGAATTCTTCAGTAAATGAAGAGCTTGCCAGCAATTAACCTTGAGTTCTATAACTGGGCCAGGCAACAGACACCTAGAATGAGGTATGTGAATCGTAGCATATCTTAAACTGCTGAAATTGTGTTTAAAAATTACTTACTTCTTTCCTTTGACCACTTCATAGGAATTGGTGTATTTCCTCTCATAAGCAAAAAAATCCACCACTTCAGGGACATAGCTTGCAAATAGGACCTGAAATGATCAGCAAACCCTAGATCTTGTTATTTTGATAGACATCCCCAAATTCCCAGACTAAACTGAGGAAAGAAGGTGCATATAACTTTCTCTCATCCAGCAGGAATTATGAACTGCATTTTAAAAGGGAGACTATTTTTCTTCCTTAATCTAGCACCTAGATTGTGTCAAAATTTAATAAAAATGTTCTTCAGCCTTCAATGGATAAAGCTGAGACAAGCAGCCAGGCAGCCTCCCTACTAGTTTTGTCCCTTAGTGACTTCTGTCTTCCTTCTGCCTCTGGCTTTACACTATTTCGGCCTTGGGACATTCCAGCATGTGAGAAAAATAATGACTTGAAGTGAAAGGCTATCACGTGGTGGACAGGAGACTGGGAGAAAGGCAGATGGTAAACTCTATTATGGCTTTCAAAGGACTGAGATAAAAGTCACTGGATAAAAGGAGGCTTCCTTTGCCCTCACTACACTCCTCAATCCAGCCTAGTTCTCATTTATCTGGAATTATACGCTGACGTACAGGTCTTACCCATTTGGGGCAGACGAGATGGAACTTTCTCCAGATCAAATCTCAAATCTCCAATGTCCTCTCTTTAGAAGAAAGGCTAATTTGATGGGCAGAGTTCAAGGAAGATATGTTTGTAGAAATCATTGCAGAGGCTAATAAGGAAAGTCTGCTCCTTTTACCTAAGACCCTTCATCCCTGAAGACTAAGAAATCGTGCCATGGGTTCTGGGGAAGGCAGATCGGGAAATAAGGGACCTACTCCTCTTTGCATTTTCCTATTGCACTTACTCTGAATGAGGCAATATTCATTCTCAAACCTAAACTGTTTTATCTGTCACCATTCAGCAAATGCTCTTTGGCTTACGTAGCTATATTCAAAAGATATTAAAACTATTTTTTACCAGACTCGCCAGGGTGAAGATTATGATGAAGATCCGTCCGAGGAACGTCTTGGCCACCACATCTCCAAAGCCAACAGTTGACATTGTTGCTATGACCAGGTAAATGGAATCGAAATAGGATATATTTTGTGCATTTCTACCTTTGATCCAGGGATCACCAGAATTCTCCACCTGTCCAAAGAGAGAATGCAAAGATCTCTGAATGGAACGCAAGGGATGGTTTAGAAAGAACAGGCAAATCGTTGGATTAATTTCACTTCATTCAATTCAAATGTGATGATTCTCAGGCTTCTGTGAAGTTCTTGCAAATTGCAAGATGTGCTTGGAAAGCCTCGGTTTCCTTAACTGTGATTATTGCTGAAATCAGAGGTGGGCACATGGCTTGTGCCCACCGTTTAGAACAATCCGCAGGGGCTGGCTGCCCCCTTCTCTCCTTGCACCCCGCACCCCAGGGACTCCAACAACTCTCTGAGCAGTTAGTTACCACTAACTCTCATTTTCTAACCAGATCAGGAAAATCATTATGGAAAGATGCTGGATGGTTCATTTCAGTGAGCTTAAGCATATGAATGCTAGTGTTGAAGTAAAAACAAACAAGCTTCCCAAGTTAGTTCCCCCATCCATGCAAAAATATTTTGTGATTAAAAAAAAGAATCTGAAAAATATCTTCCGTGAGGATATTCCCCCTGAGTCTTTACATTTTAAAACCTAAAGAGAGGAAGGGAAAAGAGAACTGTCTGGGCTCCATGGATTCCTCTCCAGGTTTCAAGGGGAAGATGCTCATTTGGGTGAGGGATGGTGATGAGACGCTTACCAAGTGAATGAATCCTGCCGCGGTGAACCAGGTACTGAGAAATATTGACAACAGCTCGGAAAACTTCACTGAATTACTAAAGGAAGAAAGAAACAAGCACTTTTGGATCTCCTCAAGCAGGTTCCAAAACTACACAGACACCTTATCCTCTAAGGTCTTGCTTTCTACTCAGAAGTGGTTCATGGTCTAGAAGTGATGGCGTCCTGAGAGGTTATAAGAAAGGGGACTCCCTGGCCGCCCCTTCACCTGCCATTCTGCAGTGTGATGGAGTCCTCTGCCTGATCTTGCACACATCGGAGGTGCACGGCTCTAAAACTCACCTGGTCACACAGACTTCTTCAATAACTGTGGATTTTGCTGTGACATTTACAAGCCTGGTGTGACATCGCTTTTGAAGTTCTATAATATGTAGGTCAACATAAGATAAATTTAATGAACCATCATGTCGTCTGAGGTAATTATACAAAATACACCATGCCAGGAGTCCAGGGAGGAGCTCCTAAACCAGAACTCTGAATTGCTCACAGAAATGTAGCCACTCAGATTGCTGACCTCGTAATGAGGCTTTCAGGGTTTGAAAGGATCAGAAGTGCTCTTATCACCGAAAGACAGCTCTGGACTTTAGCTTTGTGGCTTTCAGGCAAGGGCACTTCTCGAGACAGAATGACCTTTCCGAGCCCGATTTCTCCGTGATGCACACACAAGAGGCAATGAAATCCACCTGGCAATATTTGATATTTCTGATGAAAATGCAGAGGTGTCAAGATTTTGAGTGGATAACAGGACAGACCGTTTGGAACTTTAGGAGTATTGGTGTTTAAAAGTAGTTTGGACCTTTGTTGTTTCCTTTTGGTGATGTCAAAGTGACTTTGTTTTGGCGAGGGATAAGGCTAGCACCTCCCACCTGCTAGGCTCTCCCACTGAGCTACATCTCCAGCCTGTGGCTGGATTTCTGTATTGGGCACCTCTCCTGCTCAGAGGAATTGTTACACTCCTAAACCTGAGGACAAGTTGCCTACTAGCCAGGAGAGCCATGATGATAAAAACAAATGTGGAGAACCAAAGCCTCTGAATTGGCTGACTGATTTGAGGTATGTATGTATATATGTATGTGCATATTGGTGGAGAGACCTAGAATTAAAACCCCAATGGACTTACACATTCTGGCTTTATAAAACAAGATAAACAATGACTTTGAAATGACTAAAAGATTTGGACCCAATGCGTAAGGTGGTATGAAGGGAGAAATAAGTGGATAACGTCAGGGATGCTGGGGGATTTTGCAAGTGTGGTGGAGAGATTCTGATGCAGCATGAGTGAAGTGCAGGCCCAGTCAACATTTTCATTTCTTAACTTGAAATACGAAGCAAGCAGGTAAGGCTGGAACCTACCTGGTCTTGATGGCATGTAGAATTTGTAGTATTTGAGGGAGTTCTAGCAGCCGCAAAGCTCTTAGGAACCTTAAGCCTATAAAGCAATCAAAAAGAGAAAGCTGCCAGAAAAGAAGGGTCACTCCGAAGAATGGCCTGAATTACAACACAGTTGGGGTCACAGGCCCTCTTTTTGCCCCTGAGTGTTCAAATCCGGTGTGTTATAACAGTCTGGGTTCAAGAGCACGTACCGAAGTTGAAATCCTGGCAGTAACCTTCACCAGCCACCTAAGCAATGCCCTTACTTCTATAGCCCTTCATCTGTGAAATGAGAATTATAATAATACCTACCTTAGACAGTTGTAGTGTTAATCTAAAGTATGTTGAAGCATGCCTTGCATATAATAAGAACTATTTGTCTGCTCCATTCTATTCTTCTTTAGAATTTAAGGAAAAATTTCCATAAACCCCCTAAATTCCTGATCATCCAATCTCTATGATATGTTCCTCAGTGTTTATTTATTTTGCCATTAATAATGGGAATAGAATTGCCATGTATTTTATAGACAAAAGTAAAAATATAAAATTGCAGAAAAACGTTAAAAGTTAGTGTTACAGTTTGGTTCTGGAATGTCGGTTCAGCCCAATGGGTTCAGCACTGAGTGCGCGGTAAGGAGGTGGGGCCTGATTACAAGTAGGTCGCTGGGATGTGAGCTGGAAGCATGTATCTCCCTCCCCATTTCCTTCCTTCACTCTGCTTCTTGTCACTGTGACTTGAGTAGTTTTCCTTCAATAGACACTTTTGCCTTGGAGCCAGCCAACTATAGGCTGACTCTCTAAATATGACGAGCTGAAATAAATCTGTCATCCTTTAAATTGTGGGTGTGGGGTATTATGTTCCAGCAACAAGAAAGTAACTAGGAAAGCTACCCAATGCCAGTGCACTGTGCACTGGCGACACTCCTACCTAAACACAAAACAACAAAATACTTCCCTAACATGTCTGAGCATGTGTAGGAACAAGAATCAGCTTTGGAAAAACAAGAGAAGTGCTTCATCCCTGTCCATGTGGGGCCCCAGCATAAAGGTGCCACAGAGGAATAGGATGCTGGAGGCTCGCCTCTCAGGTGGTCCATACGGCCATTCCATCAACAGCCATTGAGCACCTACTGTATAGCAGGTGCACTGTCTGGTGTTAAGGTCAAAAACTGGCTTCTGCAAATATAGTAAAAAAAAAGAAAATAGCCAAAAGGAGGGAATTTTTAAGTGGCAGTCGAGCACAAAGGAAAAATGAAGGATAAATACTCATAAATGAATGATGAGAGTTTCACATTTTGTTTTAGATATTGCTACAGATTTTGCACACACACTTACCTAGCCAATTACTTTTCAAGTAATAAGAAATAAATGTTGGAGGAATGGTAAAGATGTCGACAATAGAATTCATCTCCAGCCAGAACTTGATCTTGTCATCTGCTGCCAAAAACTATAAAAATGGAAATGGAACACTGAAAATTCTGCTACCCTCAGGAATTTCGAAGTGAACACAAGAGATGGTATTTTTAAGCTACATTTCATTCATCACCTCAAGCTTTGCTATTGGTCTGTTTTATGAATATGTAAACACTCATGTAATCATATAAATATATAGATACAGACATTGTACCTTTAATGAGTCTTCAATTAATATTGGATGTTATTATTTCCCTTTAGAGTAAACACTGTGACTTTCTGCCCCTAGAACAGATACATGTGTGTATATATGTATGTATATACTTACTTGTGAGCAATGAAGATACATGATTTAAGGTGGTCTCCAGTGAAAAAGGTAGTCTCTAGAAGTTTGCTAGGCATGGCCCGTGTTTATCAGCTTTCCTATTTAGGTTAAAAAACTCAGTTTTCCAGGAAGGAGGGTCTGATACTCTAAAAAGATTTTGATGGTCAGTGTAAAAGGATAAGTTTTGAAGGACGATCATAGAAATACATACCATACATATGCACATGTGTGTATATATACATACACGTGTATATATGCATATATGCATATTAGATATGTTCATGTCTATACAATGTTTCATTTTTGTGTATACTCTACAGGCACGTGTGTGTGTGCGTGGGGGGGTATATACAGTCTCCTACAAGCATGGAATGGATAAATATATTAAAATATAGATCTAAAATAAGTACTTATTAAATGTCATTGGAATAAAAGAACTCATTAATAAATTAATGTAATAAAAATGAAACAAAAATACAAATATATTTTATACAGTTAGGCATTACATATGCCATTAGTAGAACCAGTCACATCTTCAGAAACTTGCCATTCTAGTTCTACCACCTTGTGATTAGTAGTAAAGCTTCCTTTGTGGTAGTTGGTAAGCCAATAAGGAAGATATTGTGACAAGGTGATGGTATTTTATAAAAGGTTAGGTTTCATTTGTGCTGCCCTTGATTCATAGCTTCCAGTGCAGGGGGGTGGGGGTGGGGGGAGAGAGAGAGAGAGAGAGAGAGAGAGAGAGAGAGAGAGAGAGAGACTGCTTTATTAACAACATACAACTTATACTTTTGAAGTCAGAGAATTTAGGTGGCTCGTATTACTGAGGGATACACTGGTCTCTTTATGTTGCTCCAGTTGTGTTTGTGTGTTTCCTCCCACATCCCAGTTACTTACTCTCAACCCAAAATAGAAACTGAAGAAAGCATTGAAAGTCAAATCAATGGGGATGGTTTTGTCTTCATATGAGGAACAGCTTCTAACAGGGCTGGAAGAGAAATAAGGACAGTGTGTAAAGGTGCGCTCTTAAATGCCATGTCTATAAAGGACAAATATAGGGAGAAAATAAGCAATTTTCAATGTATTCACCATGAATGATCAATCAGACACTCAAGCTGAGATGTGAAGGAAATTGCCCTTCTCTGGAGAGTACAGCTCTGCATGAATAAAACCATCGGACCACCCGGAGCTTGAAATAACAGAAAGTGCCCCGCCGTGGCTGCCATGGGGCTTATTGGTTCTCCTTCAGAGGTTGTGGAGGGTACTGGGCGGTGTAGAGATTACACAGCTCTCCTTGGTGTGCAAGTTCATCTATCCAGCCAACATTTTAGCCTCTGCATCTTTTTGCTCTGGTTCAGGTGGATTGATTCAAGCAAATCAAAGAAAATTTCCTAAAAGATCTGTTAGGAATTTACAACGCAAAGACTGCCCATTTCCCTAGCATATCTACAGTTACCTGAGCTCCATTCTCACTCCCTCACCATATCACTTTTTTGTGTGACACAGTCTCTTTAAGTTGACCAGACTGCCTTTGAACTTGTGATCTTCCTGCCTCAGCCTCTCTAGTAGCTGGGATTACAAGAATGCACCACTGTGCCTAGTTTAATTGTCTGGCTTTTGTAGCCCTGTGAGTATTAAATCGACCTCAGCTGGAAATTCAGCTGGATCTCCACAGGACTGACATGGAGCTCACATTAGAGAGATCTGAGTCCCGAAGGCCTATCCTAACACCGAGCTGCAAGGAGGGGATGTTTTTGGAGGAAAGTGGATGGCACCCTGCTCCATTGCCTCAGGTGAGTTTTGGCTCTGTTGGTTCTCAAATCCATCCAAAGTCCTGGGAGGCCTACGAGAAGCTCTGGCACCAGTTCAGAACTTCTCTTTCAATGCCCGAGGAATGGGAAAGCCTTCCGAAGTGGGCAGCGTGGACGGATGGCTGAAGGCGTGGAGTCCCAGGCCCTCTGAGGTGACTCTGCCCCTCACCTGACTCCAGCAGTACACGATGGCGGGTGCGGGGAAGACACGTGCGTTTCTTCAGAACTTGGTTTAGGGCTTAGCTGAGACAACTAACTAAACACGTTCTCATGAGCCTGCATGTGTGCGTGTGTGTTGTGGGAGCATATATTAAACACTATCCCTGAGGAGAAGACTCCAAAGTAGCTGAGTAATTTACTGTTACAGCACACAACCGTGATGGAAGACTTTACTCACTCAGAAGAATTGATGAAATAGATTATAAGAGACCCGATGCTTAGTACAAAGACAAGGATCACCTGAAAACAAAAACAGAGACGAATGTACAAATCCATTTTATCATCATAGAAAATACATAAATCAACAAAACTGTGTTCTCTCTCTCTCTCTCTTTTTTCTTTTGTGCCGGGGATCGAACTCAGGGCCTTGTGCTTGCAAGGCAACCACTCTAACCACTGAGCTACCAGCTTGTAGACACTGTTCAGTGATTCAGGAGAAATGGGAGGTAATTCCGAGAGGACCCAGAAGTGTCTCTTGAGTTAGAGGGGCAGAATCTGTGAAAGAGTCCCGCTTCTGAGGAGTGGAGCTATGGACTGGAGGTGGGACCCACAGCCAGAGCCAGCCTGAGAAGAGACACCCAGACCAGAGGTCGTTGAGGAGGAAGTCTTGGTCATGGCTAGCAGAAACCACTTCCTAGGAGCACTCCAGAGAAAGACAGTGTGAAGATTTTAAGGCCTGCACAAGAGAGCCTCTTTGGAGTTGCTGGTTATAGTATTACCCACTGTCTTAGTTACTTTTCTCTCATTGCTGAGACAAAATACCAGACACTCAAAGTTAGGGGAAGAAAAGTTTATTTGGCTCACAGTTTGTAGAGGTTTCAGTCCACAGTCAGCTGGGTCCGAGGCAGGGCGGCATGGCAGACAGGCAGAAGTCAGCAAGGTAAGCAAGGGATGCAAGCAAGAAGGGGCTAACTAGCTTCTTCCTGTATCTTATATCTTATCTAGGCTACCTGGCTTTAGGGTGGCAGTACTCCCACCCTTAATCCTAATACCCTTAATTTTAGTGTCACATCCTTGATCCCAGCAGAACCCTGCCAAACCGATCAATGGATTAATTTAGTAACCACACACTCTAGATCCAGCTACCTCTTACCACATGAGGCTTTGGGGGGACAGCTAGACACAAACCATAACACTCACCCTGTTTGTCTTTGTGAGGAAACACAGAGGAAATTGGGACTTAGATATCTACAGCGTGATTTAAAACTTCTGTTTTGAAAAATCCCATTGAGCGAGTTAGTGGATAGTCAGGAGTCGGTGTCTCCAGAAGACAAGCGCAATGGCAGCGACACTCTGGACACTATAAGCTTTTATTTGTGAATATCAGCAGAACAGAAATTGCTGGCTCATGAGAAGTTCAAGACAACTGGAAGCACACGCAGAGAAAATACATTAAATGACTCACTGGAGAAGAGCAAACACAAAATACATGGTAAATAGGTTGACATTACAATTAGTGTCCCTAGTGACATTTGCTATCACACTGTCTGTCAGGACAGAAGGGAACTGAAAACATGAAAAGCTTATTGGGATATTGAATAGCAGGAGGATGTCGGTGAAGGCAAAATGGAGCCAACAAAGGAATTCCTCAGTACCGACAGGCAATAATAGAAATGAAAATTATGATTAACAAGGTCATAGGAAGTTAAATGCAAGAGATACAATTGTAACTGGCATCCTGGAAAAATAAAACAAGTATTTAAAAAAGTTACACCTGAAGAAAATGGGAAAAAAATACATCCATGCGTAGAAGACTGATCTTAGCTGTTGAAGAGGCTCAACAAGAGTCGTTAAGCAGGGAAAGAGGACACAGACAGACGCATCACAGTGGCATTTCAGATTTGGAAAGACTTCCTATACAATACTCTTCTATACTAGAAAATACAAAACAGTAGGCCATGGACAAATAAAAGGGAATAAGAAAGATTTCCTGATTCTCAGTTGTAATCAGTATCAGTCAAGATTCAGCAAAGGAAACAGAAATAATTTCAATCATTTTCAGGCAGCGTTTATTCCTAAAAGTTTGCATCAGATTGGAGAATAGAACGAGGATGACACAGTGTAGTAACTGCAGTTAGTTGTACTCAAAATGGGAGATCAACAAAAAGAGGTTGAAATGTGAAAATTTAGTAAAAGGTGCCTTTTGGAGTTGGGATTCAGGCTAAGAGGATGAGTAATGGAACTTGGAGGAGATGCCAGGACCCTGTTTCCGGCACTGTTGGTAAAACACAAACAAAACAAGGGCCAGAAATGGAGCCAATTACTACTACTGTACTAAAACGGAGTAGGGTTATCTGGGAAGAATAGGTACTAACCACAGAAAGACCAGCTCCCTTCCTCCCCTGGGTTTCCTGTCAGCCAGTGTACCACCAGTTGACAAAGTCTAACTATGAGCCAGCTGACAAATGGCAAAAGATATGTATTTGGGAGACTAGCAGATAAGAGGAAGAGAAGAGGGAGAGGGAGGAGTGAAGAGCAGAGGGCTAATGGAGGGATACAAATGATAAAAATAATTCACATGTGTATATGGATCTGCCAAAACTAAATCCATTTATCTATATAACTAATATTCACTAATAAAATTATTTTTAAAAACCAAAGCAAAAACAAAACAAAAGACATATTAGTCCTGGCCCAGTGTCACAAAGCAAAGAAGAAAGGGTAGAATGGAGCCCAGAAAATAGTTTAGGACGTACTGTGTGGCCCTCAGTGCTAGAACACATTGGAATAACATTTATAAAGATTTTAAGAAAAAGAATGGCAAACCAAGAATTCTAAACCCAAACAAAGCATTGTTCACTTGGAAAAGTAAGCAGAAACTGTCCACATATCCCTTGTCAAGTGAATATGAGAAGTTCTCAAGGAAAAAAAGAAAACAGAAGAAAGAAAAATTCAGAAACGTGAATTATGTAAGAAAAAGGGGTGCATGAAGAAATTGGTAAAATTAGGGATTAATGTAACTTTTAAATTCACAAATATTAAGAAGGACTCTTACCAAATGTTACATATCTACGACTCATTTCCCACGCTCAACTGGCACCCAACACACATTCTCATACACATACCTAACGGCAACTGGGAACTAACGTTCGGATTAGTTCAGCCATTCTGGAAGGAAGAGGGATGATGTGGAGGAAAATCATACTCAAGGTATCATTCAAGAGGAGACTATTACTATGAAATATGCAGAGATTCACAAAAATACAGAATAAATTTGATGTACCCAATTTTTATATTATTCTATTAAAATAGAATTATCCCCTTTAGAAGATACCCAAAATAAATAAAATTAATAAAAGTATAAATACCAGTCAATTGTCAGTACTTGGTATGTCCTGAGGTATTTTTTTTTTTTATTACACTCCAACAGTCCAACGAAGCTGTTATAAAATTTTTTTTTTCTTTTTGGTGCTGGGGATCGAACTCAGGGTGTTGCACTTGCAAGGCAAGCACTCTAACCACCGAGCTAAATCCCCAGCCCCACAAAGCTGTTATAATATTCTTTATATTTACATGAGAAGAACGAAATCCAACTTAGGAAACTTATCTTGCCCAGGATTACTTACTAGTAAAGGGAGTAGCTGATGTGTAAGCCCATATTTCTCAAAATTCACAACCTTTCTGCCTCCCTGGTAGGATGAGAAATTAAGACAATGGCGGGGGTTGTAGCTAGGTACTGGATACCTGTTCTCCTTTTCTTTACTAACAGATGCCCTATTTGTTTATTTAAACTACTAATATTTACGCATTCTATTATCCAGCAAATTCAATTTCTAAATATTCTAAAGACCAATAAAACAGATCATAATAAAGGAGAATGATTAAATTTCCCTGGTAAATTAAGAAGTAAATGTAGTTTTCAATAAATACAAGAATGAAAATTCATAGGAAGAACCATCATAGTGAAAATGGCCATACATCCTAAATTATTATACAGATTTCATGCAATTCCAATCAAAATACCAATAGCATACTTCGCAGAACTAGAGAAAGCAATCATAAAATTCATCTGGAACCAGAAGAGACCAAGAATAGCAAAAACAATTCTGGGCAACAGGGGCAAGGCAGGGGGCATCACAATCCCTAACTTGAAATTATACTATAAAGCTACTGTGGTAAAACAGCATGGTGCTGGCATGAAGACAGACCCAAAGATCAATGGAACAGATCAGAAGATGCAGAAACAACTCCAAACACATTCAAATACCTCATCTTTGACAAAAGAGCCAAACACCCTCACCAGAAGAAAGACAGCTTTTTTAATGAATGGTGCTGGAAAAATTGGCTTGTCCCATGCTGAAAACTAAAACTAGATACATGTCTCTCACCATGTACCAAACTAAAATTGAAGTGGATCAGTGATCTAAACATTAAAGCAAAAACACTACCTCTGCTGGAAGATAGAATCGGAAGAACTCTTGAAGACATAGAGGTAGGCAAGAACTTTATGAACAAAACTCAGACTGCACGGGAAATAATATAAAGATTCAGAGATTGGGACCACATCCTACTAAAAATCTTTGCACAGCAAAAAAAATCACTCACAGAGTGGGGCAAAAACCCAGAGTGGGAAAACATTTTTTCCAGCAGTTCCTCAGACGAAAGTCTAACATTGAGAATATATAAATAACTCAAAAAATCAGACCCCCCCCAAATTTAAAGACCCAGTCCAAAAATGGGCATCTGAAATGAATAGACACTTCTCAGATGAAGAAATGCAAATGGCAAATAAATATATGAAAAAGTGTCCTACATCACTGGTCATTCGAGAGATGCAAATTAAAACAACACTAAGATTCCATCTCATTCCAGGAAGACTGGCGATTATCAAGAAATCAAACAATAACAAATGTTGGTGGGGCTGCAGGGACAAAGGTAACCTCTTCCACTGTTGGTAGAAGTGTAGACTTGTCCAGCCACTGTGGAAAACAGTGTGGAGATTCCTCAAAAATCTAAAACTAGAGGTTCCATTTGACCCAGATATACCTCTTCTTGGTATCTTCTGAGAAGAATTAAAAACATCGTACCACAGTGATATATGCATAGCCATGTTCATAGCAACACAATTTGTAATAGCTAAAAGTCTTGGAAACAACCCAAATGCCCAACAACTAATGAGTGGCTAAAGAAGATGTGTGTTTCTTTTTTTTATATAATACAGTATTATTCTGCCATGAAAAAGAATAAACTTGAAACATTTATAGGTAAATGGATGCACCTTGAGAACATACTCTTAAGTGAAATAAATCAAACACATGTGAGTACATATTGAATTGTTTCTCTGATATGAGAAACCCTAAGTGTAAATAAGGACAAAAAATTATAATAGATATGGTGAAAAAGAAGAACACTGTTCAAATGGGAATAGAACTAGAGAGGGGAGAGGGGGAAAGAAAGGGAGGGAAAGAGAAAGGAAAAGAAAAAGAAAAAATGGAAAAATGTAAATAAAGCTATTGTATGTAAGGAGGGCGGGGGGAGTGGAAGGGAGAGATGGGGAAGGGGGGAAACCAAAATACATTATGTAGAGGTACAAACTAACTATGATGAATGTGATCATTATGTCTGTCTATAATGTACCAATACATGTTCTGGGTTAAAAAAAAATTCAGCTACATGACATTTACAAGGACACACTTGAGAAGAAATCAAAAAGATTAAAAGAAAGCTGGGCAAAGACATCCCAATCAAGTATGCATAACACGAAAGCAGGAAAATCACCATTACATTTTAACATTGTATTATATTGTATTCTAAAGTATTCCAGAAAAAAAACAAGGGCAACTTTGAATCCAACAAAAGTAGACATTTCCTATTTGTAAAAGGCACCTGCAACTGAGAAGTTACAGTAAGTAATTTTGTGCAACAATTTGTATTAGAATACATTATCCAAAATCTGCTGGAAATGCAAGACACCCAATAAAGCCAAAGTATCCTAAGTTGAGATTTTTGACATGTCCCACTCAATCATTCAGCAAATAATTAAGGATATGGAAAATACATAAACATAATTAGTATTGCTTATACAGTATATCAAACAAACAAATGTATGCTCCTTCAAAAGTCCATTAAGTAGTAGTAAAAATTGATCTCATACTAGGCAACAAAGAATTCCTCATAAATTCCACAGAGTAGAAATCATAAAAGCAGCATCATCCTTGCATCATAAATTTTTTCCAAAGTAGAAAAGATCTTTGCCTTATCTCCAATCTAAGGCTTTCTTCAGAAGAACAAAAGCATATCACCTTCCTTTACATAGATCATAAATCAAACAAGAAATCAAAATTTAAAACAAAGCACAAACCTGGTTTAATAAGAATAAGAGCACTACTTGTCAAAGTAAGATATAGCCAAAGAAGTTCTCAGAAAGAAAATTCTTATACATCAAATGCAACTCAAGAAACTGGGATAATTAAGCCTTTCAGGTGGTTGTCACCATGGACGAGGCCGCGCAGGGTGGTGGTGGTGGTGGGGATTCTGGGAGTGTGAGCTGCAGGCCTGCATCTTCCGGCTAAGTCAGATGAAGTGGCGGCCCCAGGCCACCTGGGTGGAGCGGAAGGCAGACGGAGGGACCAGGAAGACAGGTCGCCAAGCTGCCCCTCCAGGCCATCGCAGGTCAAGCACGTTCACTGCCCTGATAGTGAAAAGAGCAGACGGCACTAACTCGGGTCTCTCCAGACCCCGAGAGCAGATGGTGAAACTGCAGTGTGGGCGCTGCTGAGAGACCGCAGGGCCCCCACCACCTTCCCGTTGGAATCACCACCCGGAACCAGCCTGCGCCCGCCCCCGCGGGCGGTCACTGTTCTCATGTTCCTGCGCCCCTGTCCACCCGCCACTTTGGCCTGGAGCTTGACCATTACTGGGCATGTGGAGGAGGAGACGGATGGATGCCGCCAGGGGAGAAGCAGGCGCCTGAGCTGCTGGATGTGTCCTGCTGCCCGAACCTGTGGCCAAGGGAAAACACGGAAGGCAGCAGGCGGAGATGAGACAGAGGAGGCCAGGAAGAGTCCAGGGTCTCCGTCCCAGGTAACAGCGTGAGCCTGCTGGGATGAAGAATGCTTGTGCCCAGAGACGCTCCCTTCAGAGGCGATGGGCCCAGGAGGACAGAGCGCATGCGCACTCTGCACTCTTCCTGGGCGTTCAAGCCACTTCTGCCTGGCTGGTCTCCTTGCAGAGAGGAAACACGTGTTTCAGAGACTTCTAAAAAGAACTCAGGGGCTGTTTCACTTTCTCTTCCCTTAGCTTGTGGTGGACCTTGGGTGATATGAAAGGAAACGATTTTGATAACACAAAAAGTTTATTAGAAAAATGTCACCCTGAAATGGTGGTGTGGTATATGAAACTGGAAGGAGAAAGAAAGAAAGAAAAGAAAGAAAGAAAGAAAGAAAGAAAGAAAGCAAGCAAGCAAAATAAACAAGAAAAACCAGGATACTGAAAGTAAGAAAAAGGAAGATGATAATCACATACAGTATATACATTCTATACACATTCTGGTATATATGTATGAAGTGTATAAATAAAGGCACTTTTCCTAAGACTCGTGAAATATGTACATCTCCAGAAATCTAAAAGAGAGCGAAAGCTAGGAAAAGGATACCTCAGAAGAGAGGAAGAAGGATGTGAGTGTGTGTGTGTGTGTGTGTGTGTGTGTGTGTGTGTAAGGTTCTTTTTAACCAAAAGTGAACTATAATCTACAAAGGAGACTTTCAAAGCAGCATTTTTTCCTGTTGGTTGCTTCTCCTTGAAAAATGTCTTGTGGCCTTGAAAAACAAAACTTTCATTTAAAACTAAGGTAGCTATATTATTTATTGTCGAACACAGACTTTTTTTTGTGGTACTCAAGGCCTTTGCACTGAGCTGCATGCCCAGCCATCTTTATCTTTTATTTTGGTCGGAATCTCCCTAAGCCACTAAGTTGCCCAGGATTGGCTGGAACTTGCCTGTCTCAGTCTTCCAGAGTGCTGGGATTACAGGCATTTTACCTCATGCCTGGCTCTAAACATAAGCTTTTTAAAAGTGAAAGATGCTAATAACAATCACACTGGGAAAAACAGCAAAAACCTGGATTTATGGTCATCCAGTTTTAATAGATTATGTCATATTGATTTTGTAATTACTCCTTTGTATCTCACAAATAGTAGTCAAATGGAGAAACGAGGGGGAAAGGTTTAAAATCTCTAATATAGGTACAAGAAACTAAAAGGGAATTGACATTTCCTGACATTTGTCTGTAAATATTATTTCATGTTTCCTCTGGATTGAATTTTCTTCATAATTGTTATTTAGACAATGGATTAAAGCAGTACAAAATATTAAAGATTGATAATTATCAGACAAAACATAATTTTATGGAAAGTCCATCCAATGAGATGGATTTTTTCAATTAATGTATTCACTTATGGATATAACAAATTTCTAGAATGAGACCAGGTTCAGTGTCGGTATTAGTCATTTTTATATTTCTAGCTACAAACACTGAGATATCCTGTTTAAAAAATATTAATAATACCTAAATATGCTAGGCATATATATGTAATTGTAATGATTTTAATGTGTTAACCCATTCTCATATATTGAGCCATTTATTTATTGAAATCCGTCAACAGTATTTTTCCTCCTCATTTTACAATTTTCACTCATCAAAAGGATGCATGGCAATATCTCTCTTTTGCAAAATGGACTATGAAATGACACTGGGAAGGGAGAACCAGGGTGGGAAATGCTCGAGCAGACTGATTTTAGGAAATGGCACCAGGGAAGTTGGAGAGGTGCCCACACCCCCGATGATCTGAAAGTCTGTTGATTGTCCCTTCCTTGTGGTGGATTTCTACCAAAGACACAGGATGGATGGACTACCTTGAATCTGGATCTTATTTCACTGCCATTTGGGCATAATTGGACATTCAGTTTACTATTTGCCCTCTATAAAAACCTGCCACAAAGAGAAACACGGCTTATCATTCAAATTTTATATTTTTGTAGAAATAATTCAAGGGAGGAGAAGAGTTGTCTTAAGCACACTAAATAAATACCTGAAGAAAATAAATCTGAAAATGTTGCCGAGCATGTTCAAATGTGAAGGAAGAAACTCATACCAATACTTGCTTCTAGCCACTGGGGAAATGAAGATGATTCGTTTTCACTATGCAGCCTTTGTGTTGTTTTTTTTTTTTTTTAAATTTTATTTTAATGGTACGTTTTAGATGTACATAGTGATAACATTCATCACAGGGGATTTGTACCTGTACATGATGTACCTTGTTGCTTCTTTTCTTCCCGTTCCCCTTCCCTCCCCCTCTCCCCCTCACTATCTACAAAAGCTTTGTTCCATTTTTTTCTTCCATTTCTTATTTCTCTTGTCCTCTGCCTTTGTGTTTTTGAGTATTGTACCATGTGGGTAAAAAGATAGACAATGCAATTTTCCATAAATGGTCAATGCATTAAAAATGATAATTTACAAAAAATCAGTTTGAATGTAGTAAAGTATTGCCTACCAGTTTTTTCTTTATTTGTATGATAAAAATCTCTACAGTATATTCCCATACTATATAGCAAAACAAATTCTTGATCCTTGATGGTATATTAAATATAAAATACAGCATAATGAAAGGACGTGTAAAAAACATAAAGATATAGTGATACTTCAGTTCACAAATGCTTTTGTTTGGGAACAATTTGGTTCGCAAACAGAAGTGTTTGGAAAAATTTTGTTTTTGTTTTGAACTCTGCATTGGGTGATCGACATGACCTTGTCCAACTTTCCCACATGAACACAAACATGGCCTTCTGTTCCAGAATCATGGAACGAAATAGTCCGTGAACTTAGGGAGCACCGTACAACTCATCTCAGGGTGGAGGACAAGGTTTATTTTAACATGAACGATGGGTGCAAAACATGTAGTAAGAAAATGATGTGTTCTAGGATATTTTTCTGTTTTTCAGAAGTTGCATTACTTTAGAAAAATCAACAAAAAATAGAGAAATAAGTTTTTGTTTACTCCATATTGTCAGCATCATCTTTAAAATATTCTTTCTCTTTTCTGAATGAATTTCAATGTTCCATTTGTTTATTTGTATACTAAGGTTAACAATTGAAAATGATGATGTTTCTAAGGGCTTATTCATTTGCCGAGAGGATTATTTATTCACAGAAAAGATTATGCCTCTGCAGAAAGGACTTACAGTGGAATACAAAGGCAGAAAATCCCAGATTCTGTGCAAAAAACAGAAGCCAGAGAAGATAAAAACATAAAATGGAGTCACAAAATAGTGGCTAGAATTATGCTAAAAACAGACACACTTATCAAAATGGAGCCATCATTTTGATTCTAAACTTTCTAGCCTGAAAGTGACAGAAAAACAGCCACTTACACAATTAACAGCAAAAACCAAAACTAACCAAAAAGTCAAAATCCCACAAAAAGAATAATTTGTGGGGCTGGGGATTTAGCTCAGTGGTTAGAGTGCTTGCTTAGCAAGCGCAAGAACCTGGGTTCGATCCCCAGCACACACACACACACAAAAGAATAATTTGTGAAAAATAGGACCATTTAGAAAGTAAATTCAGAAGAAGATTTCTTTCATGGGTAATTGACATAAAAATATTGTGTTAGTCATTTTACTTGCTGGGTGTAATACCCGACACTCACAATTTAAAGGAGGAAAATTTTAATGTAGATCATGGTTTAGGGGGATTCAGTTCATAGTCAGCTGGCTCCAAGGCAGAAACATCATGGCAGATGGGTGGGGTGGAACAAAGCTTCCTAGTTCGTGGCAGCCAGGGAGGAGAGCAGGGGAAACAACACTAGAGAGGAATGCGCAAATGACCACATATAGTACCCAAGGCCATGCATGCCTCCATGACCAACCCAGACACACCCAAGAAAGCACTCCACCAATCTGCTAGGCATTTCTCAATCCAATGAAGTTAACAGATCAAAATTAATGGCTACAATCCACTCCTTGTAAACTTCGCACCCAAATGCCTCTCCTTAATCCGTGCTCAATCTCCAAATAAAGACAATGTCAAGCTCATAATTTCACCTGACACAATACAACTAACCCATTTAAAATGGGAAACACAATAATCCCATCCCCAAAGAAAGTCTCAACAATTCCAGAACTTTCCAGAAGTCCAAAACTCTTCTGGGACTCAAAGAAACCTTATAGCTGGAATCCTTGATAAAATTAAAACAAAAACAAAAACAAAAAAAGTTATACAATCCTGAGGTACAATGGCATAGGATAAATATTCCCTTTCTGAAAGGGAGGAATATGAGGACAGAAGAGAATGGGACCAAAGAAAGACCAAAACTCAGCAGGGCAAACATTAAGTCTGGTAGCTCCATGTCTAGCATCTGAAGCTCACGGTGGTAAAATGTGAGTTCCAAAGGGTCTAGGTGGCCTGGTTATAGCCCACAAGTCCTCTCGCTCAGACAGGCTCCACTCATGGCCCGCCAGCTTTCCTCAAATGATGTTTCATATTCTGGGCATCTCTGACTTCCCAAGGTCCCCACTGAACATTCTTCTTCTTGCCTACAATTTCATACACTCCCATCTAAGGGAGCCGTTTTTTGGCTTCCCAGGCCTTCCTTTGAAATCTGGGTGGGAGCGTCCCTGACCCCACAACACTCAACCTCTGCATGCAAGAAAGCCAGCATTACCTGAGCAATGACAAAGTCTGATGTCAGTAGAAGCTGTAGTGGTATCCCACTGAACCATGGCTGCAGGGCCTCTGAGCGGCTGGGTGATTGAGCATGGTGAAATGAATCCCGGAGAACAAAGGCCCTGGGAGGCCATTCTCCAGCTGGGACCCCAGGGACTCTCGTCAAATGAAAGATGGACCTTTCTGTACTCTCGATCCTGTAATATGCTGGGTCTTCCTAATTCCTGAGGTCCCCTCAAGGCATCTTTTTTTCTTGTCTCTGTACGAAGTATTTTGTTCCTTTTTAATGGTGCTCAGCTCTTCAACATCCACATCTCCTTTGGCGACAAATTTACACATGGTTCCTTCTGTGTCAAAATGTAAGCTTTTCAATTTATTTTTGCTCTTCTGCCTCTAATTCTCAGTATAAATACAGCTAAAACCACCCACCAGTACACATGCCACATCCTAAATATTAGACTGCCTTAAAATTTCTTCTACCAGATTAATTAGTCTGCCATCCTTAATTTCAATGTACTACAGTTTCAGATATTGGCAGAATGTAGGTAATGTTTTTAGAGAATATGGAACACATGGCCTCTAGTTCAGCTGCCAGTGGAGTTCTTGTTATGAATTGAAACTTTCTGAACCTGGCTGTGGTGGACTGATACGGTCAACTTGAGAAGGGACACCAGCTGGACTGAGTTGCTGTGGTTCTGGGCATAGAGGAGCCACCTGAGAATTGTTGCTGACACCATATAAAGGAGAACGGGAGCAGAAGATGGCAGTGAGCTGTTTCCCAGGAGAAGCTCTGCTGTGGCTGGTTCTCCCAAAGGGGACTCTGCTGTTCTCGTCACAGAAGGAGCTCGGGGCCTTGCTGTCGTCGAGGATGGCTGCTGTTGCTTCAGGGGAGCTCTGGTCTTCATCTCTGCTTCGAGCATCATTTCCTGGTTCCAGTACAGATTTCTTCAGCCATTTAATGCAGACACGGATGTACATGGGACAGTGCTGTGGGTGCCCGGTCCTTAATTGGATCTTTTGGGTCTCCAGTGCATAGACAGTCATTCAGCACTCTTCCTGCATTTGGTTTATGGGTGAATGTTGTAACTTGTAAATGTTCTGTATTAAATCTGCTCTCTTGCAAACCATTGACTCTAGAAAGGTAACTAATACACTGGCCTTTACTGTTCACATTCCTATCAGCATCCTGGTCTTCTGAGCTCCAGCCAGGATCACCCATGAAGTTCTGTTATAGCATTCTAGGGCTTCTTTAATCCGTATCTCCGAATATTTCCAAATTTTTCCTACAAACCAGTTCCAAAGGCTTCTAAGTCACATGGTCAGATATAGTCACAGCCATGACTCCATTTCTGGTACCAATTTCCTAGATTGGTAGGCTTTCCCATTGTTAGACACAAAACCTGATGCTCACAAGTTAACCACTTAACAATTTACCCTGAGTGTTCGTTATGGTCTGTGCCTAGATGTCCCCCCAAAGTCTCCTGCACTCATAGGTGGGGCTTTTTCAGAGTCCACTGGATCTAGAGTGTGTGATTAATAAATTAGTCCACTGACTGGTTTGGCATAATTCTGCTGGCATCAAGGATATGATGCTAGGATTAAGAGTGCTACGATTAAGGGTGGGAGTGCTACCCACCCTAAGGCCAGGTAGCCTGGATAAAATGTAAGGGACAGAAAGAGGCTTTTCTATCCCCTTGCCTACCTTGCTGGCATCTCCCTGTCTGCCATGCCACCCTGCCTAGGACCCAGCCAATTGTGGACTGAAACCTCTATGAACTGTGAGCTAAATAAAGCTTTCTTCCCTTAATTTTTTTTTTTTTTTTTTTTTTTTTTTTTGGTGCCGGGGATCAAACTCAGGCCCTTGTGCTTGCAAGGCAAGCACTCTAATCACTGAGCTAAATCCCCAGCCTCTTCCCTTAATTTTGGATGTGGGGTATTTTGTCTCAGCACAGAGAGATAAGTAACTAAGATAGTGTCACTTGGGCAGCATGTTTGTTTACATACTGACTATCCTGAAGATCACTTGGGCAGGTGTCATTTCAACCAGTGGATTCTTGTATTGAATAAATTTGATAAAATTGTTCTTATATTTCCTGCTATATTATATTATAAAAATTAATGAAAAAACTATGCACATTTTGGTCATCCTGTATTTAAATAATTGTACTGGTAGGTGGTTAATGGAGGAAAGGTTTAATTTATTTCATGATTTGGGGGGATCCAGTCCATAGTCAGCTGGTTCCAAGAGAGGAACATGGAGGGAGAAGAGCATGGTGGAGACTAGCTGTCCAGCTTATCGTGGCCAGGGAGCAAAGCAGAGGAATAATACAAAAAAGCAATGGGGTGAGGGATCACATTACACATCCATGACCTACCCAGACACACTCAGGAGTGAACACTAGTAACGTATACATTTCTTAACCCAGTGAAGCTGACATATCAGGATTGGTGGTCATAAACGTCTTTTGTGATACACTGTAACTTCAAGCCCACAGAAGTTGCAGAGTTGGGTGTTGCCCTGTTGTGTTCTAATCTAGAAGGATCTCAGGAAGGGCTTCTGTTTTGAAGAGAATCTTTTTTTTTTTAATTGACTGATGGATGTACCTACCTCTTTCTTATTTTCTTCTTTTCACCTTCATCTTTTCCTTTACCTCCTCTTTTAATTTCTTCTTATTATACTCAGAGTATGTCCATGTTTCATCTCCCAAAATATTAAAGACATTAGTCTACATTTTTTTTTTTTTGCTACTTGGTGGTTTTGATATTGACATTGCATGTTCACTGAAAAAAAATTAGCCAGTTTCTTTCTTTTATTTTCTTTGTCCTAAAGTTGTTTAGTTAGCATTAGAGATAACCACTTCTTGAAGATTTGGTAGAATGGATCTTGAAAACATAAGGGTATCATCATTTGATCTTAGAAAAAAGGTCTAGAAGTGATAACATGCGGGTATCTTATAGGAGAGAGATACAAGTCTTATTTTTTTTTTTTTTTAGATATTTGGTCCAATTTTCTTTTATGGATAGTTTCAATATTTTAGCATAAAGGATCATCCACTTTTCAACTTTAATTGTATATATGTCTTTCAATCCCCTTTTTATCTGTACTTATTTTCTCATTTTAATGTTATTTCATTTTTGTACTTTTTCCTTGCTTAGGCTAGCTGTTGATTTTTATGTCATTGTTTACTTCAAATCAACAGCTGTTTTATAATATAGTGTTTTCTGATTATATTTTACATTTTTTCTGCTTAGATTTAATCTGTTTCCTTTGTCTTTATTAGCTTGCTAATTACTTTAACTATTTTTTTATTAATCAAAAGAAATTTTAAAATTTTTCATTAAATCATCTTTTATCTACTACTGAGGTGAGGGATATATGATAATTTTGTGTTCACTATCTGTATTCTCTGAATATTGTACAGTTTCTCAAGAGCCATTTAAGAAAGAGAAATTTAAACATTTTTATCTGTTAGGGTTTTTTTTTCCCTAGATTTATTTATCTCATCATTTATTGAATGGGATTCAATGAATGTCGTTTGTACTTTGTAAGTCTTATAATTGTGCTTTTTAGATATCAAATGTTTACAAATAAATTATGATGACTTGTAAATTTGATTTCTGTTTTCAGAATATGGATTTTGATCATTTCTATCCACCTCTTGCTTTTGAGTGAACTACTTTGGACTTATCTATGCTTACAATATTAATTGTTATTATTCTGTTCCAATATGAGGTAAGTGAACTAAAATCAAATACTACCAATGTGTAATTTTAGATTAACCTTTTATTTTTGGTAATTTTTTATTAATTATCTTGAATTATAAATTTGGTGTGATGATATCCATGATGTCATATCTTGGTGTTTCTTTTTAAATATACTATTAAAAGGTTCCATGTCGAACTCTGTCCCCACAAAACAGATAATGCTGAAGTTCTAGCCCCTAATACCTCAGAATGTGCTCTTATATGGAAGTGACATTTTTGCAAATATACTCAAGTTAAATTGGGCATGAGGGTGGGCCATTACCCACTGTGATGGGTGACTTCACACAAGGGGGAATGTGGACGTAGCCGATGACCCAGAGGACACCGTATGAAACAAACTGAGGTGATACATCGCTGCTGTCACTTTCTAGTACTTTATTAGGGAACTCTAGACAACCAACACAGGTCATTTGATATCATTTAAAATTTTTAAACTGATATCGAATTAAAGCTTTTAGTGATATTAAAATTGTACTGTCAATTTCTATTGTCATTTGCCTGGTGTACTTTTGATGATTCCTTAATTTTCAGACTTTAGCGCATCCTGAATTTAAAAAAATATAAGCATATCATGATAATTCAAGCTTTAAAATCCCTAATGGCTTCCCTTTGTAGAATAAAATGACTATTTGAGTACTTTAGGTCCTTCCATGAAACACAAGACCTCACATATCCTCCCGACTTTTCCCAGAACTTACTCTGCCACCCACCATGATCTCTAGTGCACAAGCTTTCCTTCGGT
This sequence comes from Hystrix cristata, assembly GCA_004026905.1. Lineage (NCBI taxonomy): Eukaryota > Metazoa > Chordata > Mammalia > Rodentia > Hystricidae > Hystrix > Hystrix cristata. The sequence goes on along the minus strand of PVJO010011878.1, from coordinate 139 downwards.
ACTTGCAGTACTCTGAGAGCTTAGTCTTCACAAGTCCATTCTCCGTAGCTGCAACCCTGTTTCTTCCACTTCTCAATTGCTTTCTCCCTTTGGTTCCTTGTGTCTCAGTTCAAATCTGACCTTTTCAGAGATTTCTTCT